>JAQQSU010000029.1:37500-57701 GCA_028627135.1 Pseudochirops cupreus
TTAACATAGACCAAAATACAGGGCTTTTGTCTGAGAAATTAATGCAGATCAACAGACAGAACACCAAGATCACAAACATTCTGTTTGGCCTCCCCACAAGCATGTTTCTCTAGCTGGCTCACACTTTTTCCTCTCTCTCAGCTTTTCTCCTCTCCCTGCTCTTGTCTTCTCTTTCCAAGCAAATAAACAAAAAACAAAAACTCTGTGTGTGTGTGTGTTTGTGTGTGTGTGTGTGTGTGTGTGTGTGTGTGTGTGTGTGTGTGTGAGATTGGCTAAAACAATCTAGAAAAACAATAAAAAAAATCCTTCTTTGCTTGCCCCATTAAACCGTCTTGGCTCTGTCTGCCTTCTTGTTCAATTCTATTCTTATAAAAGTCACTTGAGGTGGAATCTGAGGACAATGAAATGTGACTTGCCCAGTATGAGAGAAGGCTAGGAAGCTTTAGATCTTACCCCCGGGGAAACCTCCATAGGTAGTAATGGAATTCCAAACAAAAGGGGAAACTACTAAAAATTTTTTTAAAAATTGATATTACCAATGATCTTATTATAAAGAAAAGTTAATTAAAGACCTTGAGAAGAAGCACACATACTATCAAGGAAGATAATAGTAAGAGAAAGAAAAGTGGCCTTAAAATCAGCTAAAACACTCTAGCCACTAATCAATGAACATTATAATACAAAGGCAATTGAATCAGCAACTAATGAGGAGGAGGACCCTGTGGATTTCCAAGAGAGAGGAGCCACAGGAGCAACATTTTCCTGAACTGACTAAAAAAAAAATAAGAATCTTACCAGTAGAATTTATAGATTGAATAGCTGAAATAATTGGCTTAATGGAAATACTTGAATCCATGGTGTCAAGTCTTTCCAAAGAAACAAAAGAAAGATTGAATGACAGGAAATGCAAATATAGATACATGAAGGACAGCCTGAAAGATGAGAAATAAAAGTATTATCATTAAAAGAAAACAATTTTCATAGAAATTCCAGTCTCCAAAGCATATTGATTTTGAAGACAGGGTGCTTAGAGACAATTTAAGGATTATGTCTCCTATTATAACCAGGCAGGTCAAAAAATCTGAACACCGCATTAAAGGAAAAATAATAATATTAATAATAATAATAGAAACAACCTTTTTATATCTTTGAAACAAAGAAAACAAACTCTCCTTCAAAAAGAAACACCAAATTGATTCCAGGAAAAGAAACAAACAGAAACCTTTGCTGCAAACTCAAATACACATAGTTAAATTTTACAGTGTCAATAGAAACAACATATTCTGTAAGTGACCAGGGGAAAGACCTTCAAACACAAAGGAAAGGAAATTCAGATAACGTAAGTATATTCAGTGGTTGCCAGAAAATGTCGAAGTCTTTGGAAGAATATGTTCCGAAGCATAAATGAGGAGCTTAAGATATAGCTCAAGGTTCATCCTAAGGGTGATGTACCCTACAAAGCTGAGCCTAACTGTTGATGGGAGGAAAAGAAAAAAAAACTGTTAAAGAAAAAGGGGCATGTGAAATATCCATAAAAAGAAAAGCCTTCTGTGTGGTCAGAATGAGGAACTTCATTTAAATAACTTTAAATATATTTATTTTTTTTCCCACGTGGGGACCAGAATTTCTAAAGGCACACCACATGTATCAGTGAACAGTTACTATGGCATAGTACCCCACTAGCTCCTGCAAAATCCTAGATTTTCATTTTAGCCTGGATGCCATTGAAGACTGTAACTTCTGTGAGGGGAAAGACTATTTTAGTTTTTTCTTTGGATGCCCAGTTCTTGGTATCATGTCTGGCATATTATAGATGCTCAATTGCTGAAATGAATAAATTGTTTTGGTTCTAACTTGGTGATTTAGTAAAATAAGGTTGTTAAATAAAATTGAACTTAATTCTTCTGGCTTTTCCTTTTATTTTTATTTAAACCATAAAATATAAGGTGTATTTTTTTTATTGCTACGAGATTGCTAACCATGCTTCTGCCATAGTGACCATCATGCTTGCATTCTGATTCAGCAAGGTCACTGCCAGAATTACCTGTCCATTCATAGTCTCTTCTCTGTGTTCTAGGCCCAAGTATTTATCGAACATTTCCCAGTAATGTTCTATAGATACTTCAAACTCAACATATATTTTTTAAAAATACACCTCATTATTTCGACCTGCCAAAATCAAGGACCTTCTAAATTTTTCTTGTTTGGGCACATATTACCATCCTTCTATTCAGCTAGGTTCAAAATGTCAGAATAATAGCTGACTCTGCATTCTCACTTCTTCCACAAATCCAGTTACTTTCAAAATCTTGTTGATCACATCCCCCAGCAACTACTACAGCCCTATCCTTCTTTCCATTCAACCAACACCCAAGTTCATGTCCTTATCACATCCTGTCTGGACTATTGTAATAGCCTTCTATTTGGTCTCTTTGCCTTCATTCTTTCCTTTTGTAAATCCATTTTCTACGAAGTTGCCAAAATAATATTCCTAAAGCACAGGTCTGACCATGTCACCCCAATGTTCCATGAACTCCAGTAACTCAGTATCATATCTAGGACTAAATTTAAGTTCCTAGGTTTAGCCTTTAAACTGCATCATAAGCTGTCTCCAACCTACTTTTATGGCCTCAATGAATCCTGTTTTTCACATTCTTTCATATAACCAACTTGGCATTCTGCCTATTCTTCAAATGCATTGTTCTGTCTCCTATCTCCATATCTTTGCATAGGCTAGCACCCTTTGTGCACCCTTTGTGAAACATATCATTTTTTCCTTACTTTACCTCTTCAAAATCCCTAGTTATCTTCAAAGTTAAACTTTAGTCACCTCCAAAATGAAGCTTTTTCTGATCCACCCCAGATTTTAATGTCTCTCAAATAAGATAACTGTGCCTGACGCATAGTAGGTGTGTAATAATAAATGCTTCTTCCATTTTTCCCCTTCCCTATCTGAATTACCTTGTATTTATTTTGTATCAATTTTGTATATACTTATACATTACCTTTTCCAAGAGAGTGCAAGCTCCTTGAGGTCAGGCCCCATTACTTTTATTTTTCTTTGTATCCCTAGCATCTAGCACATTGCTTGGCACAATGTAGGTGTTTAATAAAGGTATGCTGGCTTACTATTTATTTATATCCCTTTCAAACTTTTCATGGCTAAGCAACATCCTATCAGTTTAAATCATGTCTGGTTTTTTTTTTTTTAATTTAACGCACGTTAAAAAAAAAAGATTTTTAAAGCCCTATAGGCAATCAGAGATAATGTAGATCTATTTCTTGCAATGTTCTTTTCTTTCTTTCTTTTTTAAATTTGACTGCCTCTTTGCTCATTATAACTGATTTTTATTTTTGTTTGTGGAAAAGGATTTCAAATTTATGTACCTCTAATTGAAATAATCTATTTTGTATTTTAGGAGTACACACACATATGTGCAGATGGATTCCTTATTCCCTTAAGAGTTCTTTATATTCCTTATTTACTTAAGAATTCTCACCCTAGCTACAGTTGTACCAGGTACCTCTTTCCATTCTCTTCTCCCTCTACCTACTTCTTGTTTTCTCAATGTGAATGAGAAAACATTCAGTTTTTCCTTCTAAAACTACATTTATTTTAGTATATTACTTTTGCTATATTTCTTTTTCTTTTGGCTTTTGATATATTTTGTTCCCAAATTCCTTTCATTTTTCATATTTGCCAGATTATTTTTTCTAATCCTTATTATGTTATTACATAATTTCTTACTTCCTGGCTTGCAGCATTTGTCTCTTGGTTATAATATCTCTGGGCAGTTTTCTTTTATTACTTCTTCAAATATGGTATTCAAGATTTGGTTTCCTTATGGATTTCAGGAAAACCAATAATCTTAAATAATCTCTTCTCATTCTATTTTCCTGATCATTGTTTTGTTGTTTTTGTTATTAGATGATATAACACATGTTTTAAGTTTTTAGTCTTTAGACTTTGTTCTACTGTTTCTTATTGCATCATTGAATTCTTTAGTTCTGTATCATTATTCTATATGTGTGTGTGTGTGTTTGTGTTCACTATTTTGGGAAGCTCATCCAGTTACTGTTTAAGCTGTTTATTCTCTTTCAATTTTTTTTCCCCAAGAGATCTAATTTCTTTTTTTAAATTTATCATTTCAACTCTTCATGTAGGCTGCTGGGCTGCTGATGATCACTGGTTCTCTTCATCATGTCCAGAATGCCAATGTAAAGGTCACTTACAGTCAGAATCCTAACACTAATTTGCACAGAAGTTTTAACCTGCTCTGTTTTTTTTTTCAAACATGTCCAGGATCACCCATTTTTAGGTAGTCTAAATGACCCTCTGTTCCTGAGGTCTTGGCATATTAATGCCAGATTCTTGATTGACCTATTCCACTGGGGATCAGAATTTCCAAATTTAAGGAATCCATTAGCCACAGACTCTTTAAGCATGTACCATCATATCTGGACTTTGATTTCTTTTGGTAGGATATTTATTCTTTCAGTTGTTTTTTTTTTTTTACCTAGTCTTTCTTTATTTTTCCCCTGGGGCTTTCCTACAGTTGGGATCCTGGATTGTGAGTCTCACTCAGATACTCATCCCTGTGACTTGTTTTCCTAAGTGAGGTTTCCAAGCTAGGATCTCAGTGGTCTCTACACTCTTTTTCTTCCACAAATCTGAAATTTTATGCTAAGCCAGGACCAAGTCCTGACTTTTCCAGAAGTCTTGCACTGAGCTACCCAAATTACAGAATGCATCCACCTCAATCCTTGGTAGCTATGGATACTGGCTCTGAGATTTCTCTCCTCCCACAATTTTAGACTGGAATTCTAATCCAGGTCAGGCCCTACATCTGTACCTTTTTCCAGTACTGGATTGAGGGCATAAATTCAGGCTCTTCCTTTTTCCACAGTAATGGAAAAGAGAGAGCAGTGATAATATTGAGTTTTCCTGGACAGGGCAATGAGGTGGAAATTATGGTCTCAGCATTTGACATCCTCCCATAGTTCTGCATGGAATTGTGGAAAGGAGGATGGGATGGGAAACCTGCAGCATAGACTCAGAAGATTTGGAGCTTAATACATGACCCATTTGTATTCTCTCTCTGTCTCTCTCTCTCTCTCTCTCTCTCCTTCTCTCTGTCTCTGTCTCTCTCTCTCTGTGTCTCTCCATGTGTGTCTCTCTGTGTCTCTCTCTCCTTCTCTCTTTCCCTCCCTTTCTCCCTTCTCCCACCTTCTCTCTTCTTGTCTTTTCTCTCCTTTTTTTGGTGTAGATTACTCACTTGTATTTCTCTTTGATCACCTCTCCTGGTTGTCAGTTTTCTGCTATATCTAATAGTGTTTTAAATTGTTCATGAGGCAATCCTAGAAAAGGCTTCTCTTGGCTGAAAACTTTGTTGGAAGTCCCAGCTTTTTCAATGTGACAAAACCACGTATTTATTTATGCTGAAAGATAAGCCATTTGGAAGAAGCAATATAATGTTGACTTCTCTAGTTTTGAAGGTTCTTATAAATAGTTTCATGGTTCCATAAATTTAATTATTAGCAATAGTCCAGAAGATTACAGAAGCATATTTCAAAAATCCTACTCTATAAGTACAAATTTTATGCTTCATTCTTCTTTGGATCCCTCTCAGTCCTTAGCATTGGGTTTGATCTCTAATATATGGTCTAAAAATATTGAAAGTTTGATTCTGTGTGACCAGAAAACTGATGGTAATATCCAACAATTGGGGTGGATAGTATCATTAACTATTTTAGTGATCTCTGCACAAAAGAAATTCACAAATTTATCTTAATATCTTCAATAAAATTCACTTTAATAAACATCTACTAAGTATTGGACAAATATGAAGCAGCATATGTGGTGCTGATCTTTTAAAAAAATTACATAAAAAGATGCAGTGTAAGTTCTTAAGGAGTTTATAGTCTAATGGTTGTGGAGGAATTTTCTATGTATACTACTATGTATTATGTAAGGTAAAATGCACTTACAGTGAAGAGAGATTGAGGCAAAATGTTCTATTATAAATGCTGTGAGAATTATATTCTGTGAAAAGCATTGAAGATTTCATTATGAAGGTGGCACTTTGGGCAGCTAGGTGGCACAGTGAATAGAGCAGTGGCCCAGGAGTCAGGAAGACCTGGGTTCAACTCTGCCCTCAATACTTACCAAGTCATTTAAACCCAATTGCCTTGCCTTCCCCTTTCAAAAAAAAAAAGGTGGCGCTTCAAATGAGTTTTGAAGAAGAATATCAATAGAAAAAGGTAAAGAATCAGTGAGTCTCCTCTGTGAATTAAAGTATTGAGTTAGAGAGGATTAGATACCATTAATTGGGGGGGGGGGAGATAAGAAGAACTTTTCCTCTTAGGGAATATATTCATTAGAATTTTCCCAGAGAACATTCAAACTCAGGTATACTTGCAAAGACCTCTTCCCCAACTTGCATAGTAGAGGAGGATTTAAAATCATTTGTAACATTATTTTCAGGAACAAATAGATGTAAGAATAAATGAGACCATCACCAATATTATTAGATTGCTTGTTTGTTTTTGTTTTGTTTTGTTTTTAGGTCACATAGAGTAACATAAGTGCTGCCATTTTAAGTGTGATTGTTCTTCTAATCATGATGGGGAAAAGACCAAAAAAGTGACCCTAATGTAATTAATTTCCCAGTTTTGTTTTTTTTTTTCATGAAGGTGAGTTCCTAATAATTGCAGAAAACATTATGGATACTATTGACAGGTTTTTCATGGTATAGTCATAGCAAAAAAAATCTCAACCCCCATTTAAAACAATCTAGACAGAAACAGTGCAAATAAGATTGTGTTAAAATGTATCACTTTGTAGAAATTAATTTGACTGGATATGTCCTTTCAGAGCATTGCCTAGACTACAGGGAACATATGCTGGCTTTTATTCATTGGATCATTGATTAAGAACTTAAAGGAAGCTAGATGACACAGTGAACCAAGCACCACCCCTGGAGTCAGAAGGACCCGAGTTCAAGTGTGACCTCAGACACTTTAACACTTACTAGCCATGTGACCTTGGGCAAGTCACTTAACCCCAACTGCCCTTCAAAAATAAAAAGAACTGAAAGGAACCTTCAAGTTGATAGGAAATTGAAGCATGATATGAATGAGGTTTTGTGTGTGTGTGGTTGTGTGTGTGTGTGTGTGTGTGTGTGTGTGTGCGTGTGTGTGTATTGCCCAGTGTCACCCTGGTAGTAAGTGGCAGAAGAAGGATTCAAAACCAGGACTTCTCCCTTGAATTCTATCAGTCTGTCTACTATTCAACTCCCTTTGAGTATTATTTCTGTCCCATATCTTTGGAAAAGAAAAGTTGGCATAATGGCATTGTTGGTATATTGATCTGGAGTCATAAAGACCTAGAGTCAAATCATACCTCACACACTTTTTAGCTCTGTGACCTTGGATAAATCACTTAACTTTTAAGCCTCAGTTTCTCCATCTGTAAACTAAAAATAATACCTGTAGCACTTACCTCACAAGGTTGCTGAATGGATCAAAGGAGGTCACATATTTACAATGTTCTGTAATTCTTCAGGTGCTATTTGTATAGCTATTATTATGTATCATTCATAGTTTTGGCCTCTGCATAATGTAAAGGCTGGCATTGAAGTCAGTCACTTTAACTTCTTTTATGTTCCCTACAATTAACAAAATAGAATCTCTATAGGAATTAAAGCTGCAAGACATTTCTACTTCTTCTTAGCTAGAGGTAGACTGTCGTGCAAAAACTCTAGGGTTCCTCTGATTTCTTTGATCTCAAATAAAAAAAGAATTCAGACAGATGGTTTCCCATTGCTCAGTCTATAAATGCTCATTAGAGGCAGCTGTATGGTTCGGTGGAATGAGTGCTAGGCCTGGGGATCTAGGAACACCTGAGTTGAAATCCAGCCTCAGCACTTACCAGCTTTGTGACCCTGGGGAAGTTACTTAACCTTTATATGCCTCTGTCTCCTGATCTGTAAAATGGGAATAATAATGGCATCTACCTTTCAGTATTGTTGTGAATATTAACTGAGATAATACTTGTAAAGCATTTAAGACAGTGCCTGGAACATAGTGCTTAATAATTCTTCCCTTCTTCCCTACCTCCTTCCCTCCCTCCCTTCCTCCCTTCCTTCTTCCTTCCTACCTTCCTTCCTTCCTACCTTCCTCCCTTCCTTCCTTCCTTCCTCCCTCCCTCCTTCCCTTTCTCCCTTCCTCCCTTTCTCCCTTCCTCCCTTCCTCCCTCCCTTCCTTCCTTCCTTCCTCCCTTCCCTCCTTTTTCCCTGCCTTCCTTCCTCGAACTGAATGGCAGTGTGGGGTAGCATTAAGAGAATGCATGACAAAAAGATAGAAAAGAGGAGGAGGTACCTGTATGTGCTTGTGAATTTAGTGTTATATAGCTACCTTCACAAATGAATTAAGTCACATCAGACTTAGAACATGTGACAGCTTACAGTAGTACTCCCTAGGTTAGGCAAATACCAAGTGCTGAATAAATATATATCATTTTTTACATCCACTACACATTAATATATTGTACTGTATACTGTACATTCATGTACTACATGTGTGCATATACATATACATGCATGTATGTATATATGTACATACATGTATGCATGCATACTTATTTGTGCATATATGTGTGTGTGTGCATTTACTATCCACTGTGCCACCTACCTAAGTTCCTGGATAAATCCTTTAATTTCTCTGGGATTCAATATTTTCCTCTCTAAAATAAGGAGGTTAGACTAGATGATCTATAAGTTGCCTTCTATTTTTAGATGTTTAAGCCTGTGATCCTTCTAAGTTCCTGTGCTATTGGACATGTCAGTGCCAGATATTTTGGATATGAAAGTCTGAGGTCACAATATGCTGACAAAAATTTATTGAGAAACAAAGACATGGGATAGAACTGGAAGGGACCTTAGACAATTTCGTTAAAACTCTTCAATTTACAGACAAGGAATTTGAGACCCAGAATAGTGAAATGACTTGATCAGGGTCATATATCCTGGTGGTGGTAGTAATCTGAACCCTTCTCTAATGCTTTTCCATGCAGCTTCTAAGGAACAGTTTCAAAACCTTACATATGTGTTTTGTTGACACTCAATAAGAGAACAAAACAATCATAAGAATGGATAAAATCAGCTTTTTTCTTAATAAAAGACAGAAGAGAAACCTTTCAGAGATTTTAGTGAACTTAGAGAATGAAAGATAAATCAAACTTAACCCAGCTGGTGAAATATGTCACCTTAAATATTCATAATAGTGTTTAAAACATTAAATTAGTTCCCCTGGATTAAGTCATTGAACTTTCAAGTTCAATAGTTCTTGGCTGTAGCTCCAAGCTTATTTTTAAATGAACCGGGGTGGAGAGAGGGGGGAGAATGCTTCTAATTGTTATATATTCTTCTTGGATGGGAATTTCTCCTTGTCTCATGAAAATCAGCTCATAGTTTGAAGCATAAAATTGTGCTCACTCTTTTCTCAAACCACATAATGGTATTACAAAGAATAATTACTTGTTTAGATTTTTAAAAGGGGAATATGGATTCACAAAGTTTTTCTCTCAATATCAGGAGAAAGAACGGATAATCACCTGAAAATTGCATGGAGATAGTGAATTTCCATGGTCAATTTATGGTTAAAAAAAAAAGGAACAAGAGTTTTTCTCGTAATTTTAAGACATGTAAAGATGAGATGTGCAATGAAAAAAATAATTTCCATATCTAAGAGATAACTAAATAATCTGAGGATTTAATAGTATCAGAAATCCTATTAATAGCTAACATTGCATAGGACTTTAAAGCTGCCTAAGCATTTCACATATATCTTCTGATTTGTTCCTTACTATAATCCTATGATGCTATTAAGCACTGTAAATATCATCATTCCCACCCACTTTGCAGATGGGAAAACTACGATTTAGAGAAATTAAATATTGTTTGGCTACACAGCTAGTAAATCTTGGAGGCAGGATCCAAACACAGATCTTTCCTGTCTCCATATTCAGTGATCTTTCTATTATACTGTTCAATTCCATTTAAATCAACAAACATTGAGGACGGCTAGGTGGCACAGGGAACAGAACACCAGCCCTGGAGTCAGGAGGACTTGAGTTGAAATGTGGTCTCAGACACTTAACACAAAACTAGTCATGTGACCTTGGGCAAGTCACTTAACCCCAATTGCCATACTTCCCCCCTTCAAAAAGCAAAAAAAAAAAATCAACAAACATTTATTATGTGCTTACTATGTATAAGATACTGTACTAGCCACTAAAGATAAGTGGCAGGGGTGAGGGAGAAGGAAGGAAGAGGATAAGCATCTTTATAGGACCTAATATGTGTTAGGCATTGTGCTAAGTGCTTTGTAAACATTATCTCATTTGATCCTCACCATACTGAAAGGTCAGCATTATTATTATCCCCATTTTACAGTTGAGGGAAAGGAGGTAAGTGTAGGTTAACGTGATTTACCCAGGATCCCACAGTTAGTACATATATGAGGTGGAATTTGAACTCGTCTTCCTGACTCCAGGTCCAATGATATATCCACTAAACCCACCTTACTGTTGATTACAGACAAAAAGGAAACATTTTCTATCCTGAAGGAGCTTATATTCTGTTATATAGAAGAAAGGGATAAAACTTGAAGACAGATAACTAAATATCAAGATTGTATAGAGTGATAGAAAGTAATTTCAAAAGGGAAGAAAGACTAATAACTAAAATATTCAAAAATGGCAAAATATAGGAAGTATCACCTGATTTGTGATTTGACTGAAGCTAGGCTTTCTAAAACATGATTTCAAATAGGGAGAGTATCATTGGCATGAGGGACCACCTCTATAAAGGCATGCTAACATTTCTTCTTTGGGAAGGGCTGATCCTATAATGCCTATTAGTTATTCCCTTTTCTATTCCACGCTGTATTTCTACAGATAAAATTATTGGTTAGTAAGTTTTCAGAACTTTATATTTTCAATAAAAAACCTTTTAAAAGACAAGCATAACCTGAATCATAATCTACAGACTTCCATATCAGCTGTAATTGAATTCTGTGACTTTCCACATCTTTCATTTACTATTTTTATTACAGTGTCACAAGTTAAAGAAAATGTATTATTATAGTACTGTTCTGTCTTGAATGAATCATTACTTTTAATGTATATTTTCATTTCATTACTTCTAAATATGTATAGTCAAATTTAGCAGATGTAATTTTTTTATAGAAATAGTTTCTGAATGTCCCATTAACTTCCTGTCTGAATAATATATACTATTACATTTTAGGGTAGAAACACCAAGATACAACTTTTTTTCTAACCCAAGAAAATCACAGAAATGTTGATTGAAAAAAATAATCCCAATATTCAGTATACTGCTTGACTTCCCCCATGGCAATATGTCATTAAATCCAATATTTACTCATCCTGTTTTAAGGGATCATTATTAATGAAAATCTACCCTCAAAGTGGCACTTTAAATACAAGAGAGTTTATGACTAGATAGATTTAGAATACTTAAATTATTGTTTATATTTACTGAGATTTGGTGATTCATTGTCAAAGCGGGAGGGGGGAAATGTAATCTACCTGTCTTTCCTTTATTTAACCTGGGAGAGAAGATCACTCTCAAAACATCGAAAACCAAAGCTGAATCTGCAGAATTGTTGTTGTTTTTTTTTTTTCTAAATTACTGCACGTAAGACTTTGGGACTCTGGAAATAAATGACATGATTTGATATACTATTAAGGTGAATGGGGAGTTGAGTTGTAAGGGGGGATCGAGTGAAATGATTGGTGATCTGCTTATAAGTATACTTTATACATCTAATCTTTTTACATTTGCTCATCTAGATTATTGTCTCCAAAGTATAAGATGCTATTTTGGGCAAAAGTGTAGAATAGATATACTTGCTGACTATCAAGTTTTTGCACCTAAAAGTAATATCTTTTTTTTTTTTTGGAAATTTTTAAAAAATCTGTTTTAAACTGAAATACAAAATGAGAAAAGAAAAAAAAATATTGCCATGTATAGAAAAGAATGTGAAAGTTTCAATATAAAACAATAAATTCCCATTTCAAGAAAACTTATATAAAAAATACTACACACTGTTTTCAAAGTTGCCCAGCTTTTCTTTGCTTCCTTATAGGTTTTCTTATGTTCTCTGCTGTACACTTTTGCTTATTTTTTCCCTCCCCCCCATCCTCAAGACAGTTACAATTAAGCTCAGAGATAGAGAGGTAAATATAGATACATAGATAGATAGAAAGAAAGAAAGAAAGAGAAAGAAAGGAAGGAAGGAAGGAAGGAAGGAAGGAAGGAAGGAAGGAAAGAAGGAAGGAAGGAAGGAAAGAAGGAAGGAAGGAAGAAGGAAAGAAGATAGAGATAGATGGAAAGAAAGAGATAGAGAGATAGATAGATAGATAGAAACAAACACATATTAAACATATAAATTCATAGACACATACACTTACCTGTTTCTCTGAAAGTGGATAGAAAGTAGATAGCATTCTCCTTCATAAGTCCAAGTCTTTCAAAAAAAAAAATCTACATTACTAAGTTTTGAGTCGGTTTGGACATCAGCAAAATCTAAATGTATATATTCTTCAAGGAAATATCAGTGAATAATAAATATCAATGCATATTTGATATAGAGGTTTAAGGTCTAGTATCCAAAATCTAAATTTACCTTTTCTCTGAACCTTTTTCTTTTGCACGCAGAGCCCATTAAGAGGTAGTTGTTTGAAAGGAGATGAAAGGTTTAAGTAATTAAAAAGTCCTGCCTTCATAGAACTCATAGACTTAAAAGGGAATATGAGAACCACACAAATAGCTATAATTACATGATAAGCACGTAAGAGAGGTGGATACTAGGTACAATGTGAGAATGATTGTGAGGAAAAAAATCAGAGACAGATTCCTGGATATCTGTAATATGTGAGATATGAGTAATATGTAATATCTCTAACATACAAATAGGATCTTAAAAGGAGACATCACAGGGGTAATTTCATAATTAAAGTAACATACTGGTAAAGTCACAGAGACAAGAAAGTGTGTTGCAAATATGAGGGAAGAAAGGAAAGTTAGTCTACCTTAGCTAGATTGTAAAAGAGGATACAATCAGAGACAAGACTGGGAAAGCAAATTGGTGAAAGGTTCAAAGAGTCTTGAATTTCAGTATAAGAACTTTTTATTTACATGGTAGGTGATAGACAACTATTAAAGAGTTTCAAATGGAGGAGTAAGTGATATGACTAGATCCATGCTTACTGAAGATTAATCTGGCAGTTTTTGTAAAATATAGTTCAGAAACTTGAAGGGTGAAGGGAAAAGATATTTGGAGGTTATTGTGATAATCTAGGGAAGATATTATGTGGGGGAGGGTTAGAGGACTGTACTAATAGAATTAAATTATAGAGAAGTAATAGCTAGGAGAGATTTCAGAAGTATTATTTTTTTAAAATAATTATACTTTAACATCCATTTTTAAAATTTTTGAGTTCCAAATTCTCTTCCTTTCTTACTCCCTCCCAGATCTATTGAAAAAGCAAACAATATGATATCAATTCTACATGTGAAGTCATGTAAAACACATTTCTATATTAACTATATTGCAAGAAATACAAAATAAAACCCATACTAAGTAAAAAAAAAATATTATTTAATCAGAGTTCATCAATTCCCTCTCTGGAAGTTGATAGCATTTTACCTCCTGGGTTCTTTGGAATTGTCTTAGATCATTTTCTTAACAGAGTAAGAAAGTCTTTCACCTTTTGGTATTACTGTTACTATGTACATTATTCTCCTGGTTCTGTTCACTTTTCTTTGTATAAGTTCATATAAGTCTTCCCAGTTTCTTTCTGAAGCAATCCTGCTTATCATTTCTTATAGCACGGAAGTAGTCCATCACAATCATGTGCCACAACTTATTCAACCATTCTCTAGTTGGTGAGCATCCTCTCAGTTTCCAGTTCTTTATATCACAAAACTAAGTGCTTTAAGTATTTTGTATATAGAAGCACCCCTCCCCTTTTCTTTTTCTTTGATCTCTTTGGGATATAGACCTAGTAGTGGCATTATTGGTTAAATGGTAAGCACAATTTTGTAGACCTTTTGTAGTAGTTCCAAATTGTTCTCTGAGATGGTTAGATCAATTCACAATTCTACCAACAATGCATTAGTATCCCTGTTTTTCCAACATCTTCTCCACCATATGTCAGTTTCCTTTTCTTTCATGTTGGCTAATCTGATAGGTGTGAGGTGGTACGTCAGAGTTATTTCAATTTGCATTTCTCCAATCAATAATAATTTAGAACTTTTATTAATATGGCTATTGATAGCTTTGATTTCTTTTTCTGAAAATTGCCTGTTCATATCCTTTGACCATTTATCAATTTGGGAATGATTATTTTTTTTAAATTTAGTTCACTTCCCTGTATATTTGAGAAATGAGGTCTTTATCAGAGAAATTTTCTATAACACTCCCTACCCCCATGCCAGTTACTGCTTTCCTTCTGATTTTGACAGCATTGGTTTTGTTTCTACCAAAACTTTTTAATTTCATGTAATCAAAATTATCCATTTTACTTCCCATTATACTCTCTATCATTTGTTTGATCATAAACTCTTCCCTTATCCATAGAGATTGTATTTACAGAACTTGGAACGTATATGGATATTTAAGAAGAAGAAATCATCAAACACAACACTAAGATTATGAATTGAGAAGAGTGGCTGAATCAGAGTCAGTAACTCAATGAAAGTCAAGAAAAAAATAATACTAAGTTTGAGAGAAAACTCAATTAGCTAAGTTTTGGACACGTATGCTGAGTTTGAGTTATTAATCCTAAAAAGAGCTAGGGAGAAAGGTTGGGTCTAGAGATATTGATTTGGACTAAACTATATAAAGATGATAATGTGAATATAAGAATGTATAGAACTGACAAGGAAAAGAGCATAGAGAGAAAATTAAAGAGACCCCCAGATGAAAACTTGGGAAAAACCTATCGATGTGGTCTGGGAAAGGGAAATGAAGGAAAGAGAGAAGATAATCCCTAAAGTAGCATTGTAACATGTGGACTGTCTCAAAAGCTAAAATAGAAACAGCACTTGGAAGAGGTCAGCTATATAGCATAATGGATAAAACTCTTGACTTGGGAGTCAGTAAAACATGAGTTCGGAACACTGCCTTAGATGTTTATTAGTTGTGTGACCCAACACAACTACTCTCTCAGGCTAATATTATTCAACTACAAAATAAGGATAAGGACTAGTACCTACTTTGAAGAATTATTATGAGAATCAGATAAGTGAGTACATAAAAAAAACTTTTAAAATTTTAAAGCATTACAGAAAGTAAGTTATCATTAGGAAGCCATAGTCAAAGGTGGCAGAAATAGAAAAATGTAGCAGAATAGGGATGAAGAGAAAGTCATTAGATGTGCTGTGAAAGAGGTAATCATTCAAAATATAACACCCGTTCTTATTAAAAATACTAAAGGGCATAGGAAAGGACTCTCTGAAAATAAGTAACATCTATCTCAACTATTAGCAAGCATTATGTGTAATGTGGATAAGGTAGAAGCTCTCCTGATAAGATCAGGGGTGAAACAAGCATGTCCATTATCATCACTGTTATTCAATATTATACCAGAAATGTTAGTATTAGCAATAAGAAAAATAAATTGAAGGAATTAGAATAGGCAATGAAGAAACAAAGCTATCACTCTTTGAAGAAGATATGAGGTTATACTTAAAGAATCCTAGAGAATAAACTAAAAAATTACTTGAAATAATTAACAACTTTAGCAAAGTTACAGGACATAAAATAAACCCATGAAAATCATCAACATTTCTGGATATTACTAACAAAGCCCAGCAGTAAGAAATAGAAAGAGAAATTCTATTTAAAATAACTGTAGACAATATAAAATATTTGGGAGTCTACCTGCCAAACAAAGCCAGGAACACAATAACATAACACTTTTCCTACAAATAAAGTCAGATCTAAATGATTGGGAAAATATAAGTGGCTCATGGGCAGGCTGAGCTAATGTGACAAAAATGACAATTTTTTCTAAATTAATTTACTTATTTAGTGTAATACCAATCAAACTACCCAAAAATATTTTACAGAGTTAGAAATAATAATAAAAACCATCTGGAAGAAGAAATGGTCCAGAATATCAAGGGAATTAATGAAAATAAATGCAAAGGAAGGTGGCCTAGCTGTATCAGATCTGAAACTTTATTATACAACAGCAGTCACCACAAGTACATGGTACTGGCTAAGAAATGGAGTAGTTGATCAGTGGAGTAGGTTAGATACACAAGACATAGTAGTCAATGGCTATCGTAATCTACTGTTTGTTAAACCAAGACTCCAGCTTCTGAGATAAGAACTCACCATTTGACAAAAACTGCTGGGAAAAGTAGAAAATAGTACGGCAGAAACTAGGCATCGACCAAAATCTCACACCATATACTAAGAAAAGGTCAAAATGGGAACATGACTTAGATTTAAAGGGTGGTAATATCAGCAATTTAGGAGAGCAAGATATTGTTTACCAGTCAGATCTATGGAGAATGGAAGAATTTGTGACCAAACATAAGATAGAGAACATTATAAAATACAAAATGGATAACTTTGATTACATTAAATTGAAAAGTTTTTTGCAGAAACAAAGCCAATGTAACCAAGATTAGAAGGGAATCATAAAGGTAGGAAACAATTTTTGCATCCAATATCTCTGATAAAGGTCCCATTTCTTAAATTTATAGAGAACCAAGTTGAATTAATAAGAATATAAGTTATTCTCCAATCAATAAATGGTCAAAGAATATGAACAAGCAGATTTAAGATAAAGATATTAAAGACATCTATAGTCACATAAAAAGATGCTCTAAATCATTGTCAATCAGAGAAATACAAATTAAATCAGGTCTGAGGCAGCACATCATGCCAATCAGATTGGCTAACATGACAAAACAAGAAAATAATAAATGTTGAAGAAGATGTGTGAAAACTGGAAAACAAATGCATTTTTGATGGAACTGTGAAATGATCCAAGCATTCTGGAGGACAATTTGGAACTATACCTAAAGGGTTATAAAAATGTGCATATCCTTTGATCCAGCAATAGCACTACCAGATCTATATCCTAAAGAGATTATAAAAAAGGGAAAAGATTCACATGCACAAAAAATATTTATAGCAGCTCTTTCTTGGTGGCAAAGAATTGGAAATTGAGAGGATGTCTATCAATTGGAGAATGGATGTACAGGTTGTAGTATATGAATGTAATGGAATAGTATTGTGACATAAGAAATGATGGGCAGGCAGATTTCAGGGGAAAAAAACAAAACAAAACAAATAAACCTGGATTTACATGAACTGATGTTGAGTGAAGTGAGTAGAACCAGAACACAGTAACAACAACGTTGTGTGATAACCAGTTTTGATAGAGTTGGCTCTTCTCAGCAATCGAATGATCTAAGATAATTCCAAAAGATGGTGATGGAAAATATTATACATTCAGAGAAAGAACTGTGGAGTCTGAATGCAAATTGAAGCATACTATTTTCTGTCTCTGTTGTTGTTTTTTCTTCTTTCTCATTGATTTTCTCTTTTGTTCTGATTCTTCTTTCATAATATGACTAATGTGGAAATATGTTTAATATAATTGTACATGTATAGCTTATATCAGATTGCATACCATCTTAGCCAGGGGGAGGAAAAAGATGGGAAAAATTTAGAACTCAAAATCTTATAAAATGAATGTTGAAAACTAAAAATAAATAGACTAATAGATAAATAAAAAAGAGATATTATGGAGAAACATAAGGACCTCAATTGTGAAGAGAAGGAGGCATATGTATAAACTTGGATGGGGTCAAACATACAAGGTTTATTTTCAGATAATGAAAAGCAGGAATAAACAACTAATATGTTGGGTGACAAAATTAGGATCCAGAAGTGTTTATCAACAGGATTTCATGATGAACTGAATTTAATAAAATGAAATTGAAGAGGCATAAATTTTAAATCTTCCTCTTATTTTTTTCAAATCATTAGTAAAATATTGAAGATGTGGATAGATTAGCAGTTCATGTGAAAATAACTTTAGGAAGAAAGAGTGAAATGAAATCCTAGAATCTCTGCTCCTGGGGTTGTAGACAGTAATTGATTGTTTGAGTCTGGGAATTCTGGATTATAATATGGTAGGCAGTCCAGATCTTAGTGTCCACACTAAGTCCAGCAGTAATATGGTGAGCCATGAGAACCTGTTATTGAGGACCACTAGATTGCATGAGAAGAGGCAAATCAGGCCATGTTGAAATATAGCAGGTCAGACTCATTTGTTGATCAGAAGGGGTATTGAGCCAATAAATAGTCCCTATACTTCTAGGATGGATGATATAGTAGGACCAGCATTTAAAGGAGTAGGAGGAGGAAGAGGAAGAAAAAAATTAAGATCTTAGAGTTTCAGTGATCTCCAGGATCAATATGAATTAACTATGTAAAGTGATACCCCAAAGAACCTGTGATTTTAAATTATATTGATGGAGATAACTAACCTAATATATAAAAGGCAGTATTGTGAAGTGGCTAGAGAACAAACCTCAAAGTCAGGAAGGGCTCCATTCCCTTGGCCAATTCATTAAATCTCTCAGTATTCTAGGCAAGTTTAAGACAATAAATCTCAGACAGCATCCTCAGCTACATTGGTAGAGTGAATGTTCAATGTGTTGAAGTTTCCAGCTGTTGCACAAAAAGCTTTTGTTTCAGACATTTTAAATTTTTCTCAAGAGAAGCCATCTGACCAGATGAAATCTTCCAGAGATACACCATTCATTGCTAATAATGCAGATACTAAAATGTTAGAAATGAAGAGAGCCACCACTGAATGGGAGAGGAGTCTTCAAGATTTGATACATTACCTGAGAAGTCCCTGAACCAATGAAACCATAGATCCAGATCCTCTCCATCCCTGTAGTATCCAGAACAAAGGTGTTTATGTATACTCTAGTCTAATTCTACTCTGCTCTTATTATATCTGGAGTATTGTATTATCTTTTTTAGGCATCATATTTTAGAAAGGACCCTGAGAATCTGAAGTGTGACCAGAGGAGTTTAATGGTAGGGTAAAAAAAAAAAAGCAGAAGGAAGATAGAAAATTGTACAGGAAGCAGGAAGTTACAATGAAAAAATAATGTTGGATTTGGAACCAAAGAACAAGGTTCAAATCCAGCTTCCACCACAAAGACACTCTCTGTGTGACCTTGAATAAGGTGTTTAATATTTGTGAGACTCAATTCCTTATCTCTAAAGTAAAGGGGTTCAACTAGATGTCTTGTATGATCCTCTGTGATACTGGGAATGATTAGGCAAAGTCCTGGAAAATCTGGGAGGGACTAAGACTAATGTAATTGGTAGAGAAGTTAGTTTTTAATGAAAGCAAGGTCTATTTATTTTTCTGAGTTAGGAAAAAAAAGAGAATAAAATTGATTTTAAAAATAGGCTTCCATAATGTTTTGAATAGCAATGAATTGGGAAACTAATTGATCTAATTTATGTGGAAAACTCGAGTTGTAATAGAAAGCTTGAAGACAGAAGAAATGATTTGAAACTGTTGGAGTATAGAATAAGATAGGGAACCATTAAATGTAGAAGGAAAAAAAATAGATATGTACTGCAAAACGTCTATTATAGATGATACTCAGGCTTTATGTGAATCATAGTTAGAGGAAAATAATGCCTATAATCAAACCTTATCTTCATCTCCCCCAGTGCCTACTCCTTTGCACTTCAGAAAATAGATTATAAATATATGTAGAATGAATGTACACATTCTCTCCCCATAGTGTAGTTAGACAAACATTTTTTTTCACAAATTCACTTCTTTGCCACATTCTTCTTTCTTCCATCCCATCCTCTTTGTCTTGAATACACTCCCATCTCCCACCCCTTCCATTCCAAACCTTCTTTGTATTTGATTTAAAGTTTACAGTCTTCGTAGGTGAGACAAATGGGAAAACTATTTTTGCCTCTGTCTAATAAGTCTAGAGCTTTCTCTTCCCTGTGAAATACAGCTCTACTTCATGAAATGTTTAATGCATATAGTACTACATGAAAATACATGAATAAATAAATGAAAAAATCATTAATCAAGCACT
>JAQQSU010000029.1:57801-77801 GCA_028627135.1 Pseudochirops cupreus
AATATATATAATATGCTTATGCCTATATAACAAATACATAAAGCCAACAAAGATAGTTGTGCTGACCATGTTAAAAGCTAGTAGTATGTTATGCCTTGTGTTTAATTTGTGTTTCCACCAATTACAATGTGAACTTCTTGAAAGAAGGAATTTATTGTTGTACTAGTTTCTGTAGTCATTAACACAGCATTTTACATATAGTGCTTGATTAATGATTTTTTCATTTATTTATTCATGTATTTTCATGTAGTACTATATGCATTAAACATTTCATGAAGTAGAGCTGTATTTCACAGGGAAGAGAAAGCTCTAGACTTATTAGACAGAGGCAAAAATAGTTTTCCCATTTGTCTCACCTACGAAGACTGTAAACTTTAAATCAAATACAAAGAAGGTTTGGAATGGAAGGGGTGGGAGATGGGAGTGTATTCAAGACAAAGAGGATGGGATGGAAGAAAGAAGAATGTGGCAAAGAAGTGAATTTGTGAAAAAAAATGTTTGTCTAACTACACTATGGGGAGAGAATGTGTACATTCATTCTACATATATTTATAATCTATTTTCTGAAGTGCAAAGGAGTAGGCACTGGGGGAGATGAAGATAAGGTTTGATTATAGGCATTATTTTCCTCTAACTATGATTCACATAAAGCCTGAGTATCATCTATAATAGACGTTTTGCAGTACATATCTATTTTTTTTCCTTCTACATTTAATGGTTCCCTATCTTATTCTATACTCCAACAGTTTCAAATCATTTCTTCTGTCTTCAAGCTTTCTATTACAACTCGAGTTTTCCACATAAATTAGATCAATTAGTTTCCCAATTCATTGCTATTCAAAACATTATGGAAGCCTATTTTTAAAATCAATTTTATTCTCTTTTTTTTCCTAACTCAGAAAAATAAATAGACCTTGCTTTCATTAAAAACTAACTTCTCTACCAATTACATTAGTCTTAGTCCCTCCCAGATTTTCCAGGACTTTGCCTAATCATTCCCAGTATCACAGAGGATCATACAAGACATCTAGTTGAACCCCTTTACTTTAGAGATAAGGAATTGAGTCTCACAAATATTAAACACCTTATTCAAGGTCACACAGAGAGTGTCTTTGTGGTGGAAGCTGGATTTGAACCTTGTTCTTTGGTTCCAAATCCAACATTATTTTTTCATTGTAACTTCCTGCTTCCTGTACAATTTTCTATCTTCCTTCTGCTTTTTTTTTTTTACCCTACCATTAAACTCCTCTGGTCACACTTCAGATTCTCAGGGTCCTTTCTAAAATATGATGCCTAAAAAAGATAATACAATACTCCAGATATAATAAGAGCAGAGTAGAATTAGACTAGAGTATACATAAACACCTTTGTTCTGGATACTACAGGGATGGAGAGGATCTGGATCTATGGTTTCATTGGTTCAGGGACTTCTCAGGTAATGTATCAAATCTTGAAGACTCCTCTCCCATTCAGTGGTGGCTCTCTTCATTTCTAACATTTTAGTATCTGCATTATTAGCAATGAATGGTGTATCTCTGGAAGATTTCATCTGGTCAGATGGCTTCTCTTGAGAAAAATTTAAAATGTCTGAAACAAAAGCTTTTTGTGCAACAGCTGGAAACTTCAACACATTGAACATTCACTCTACCAATGTAGCTGAGGATGCTGTCTGAGATTTATTGTCTTAAACTTGCCTAGAATACTGAGAGATTTAATGAATTGGCCAAGGGAATGGAGCCCTTCCTGACTTTGAGGTTTGTTCTCTAGCCACTTCACAATACTGCCTTTTATATATTAGGTTAGTTATCTCCATCAATATAATTTAAAATCACAGGTTCTTTGGGGTATCACTTTACATAGTTAATTCATATTGATCCTGGAGATCACTGAAACTCTAAGATCTTAATTTTTTTCTTCCTCTTCCTCCTCCTACTCCTTTAAATGCTGGTCCTACTATATCATCCATCCTAGAAGTATAGGGACTATTTATTGGCTCAATACCCCTTCTGATCAACAAATGAGTCTGACCTGCTATATTTCAACATGGCCTGATTTGCCTCTTCTCATGCAATCTAGTGGTCCTCAATAACAGGTTCTCATGGCTCACCATATTACTGCTGGACTTAGTGTGGACACTAAGATCTGGACTGCCTACCATATTATAATCCAGAATTCCCAGACTCAAACAATCAATTACTGTCTACAACCCCAGGAGCAGAGATTCTAGGATTTCATTTCACTCTTTCTTCCTAAAGTTATTTTCACATGAACTGCTAATCTATCCACATCTTCAATATTTTACTAATGATTTGAAAAAAATAAGAGGAAGATTTAAAATTTATGCCTCTTCAATTTCATTTTATTAAATTCAGTTCATCATGAAATCCTGTTGATAAACACTTCTGGATCCTAATTTTGTCACCCAACATATTAGTTGTTTATTCCTGCTTTTCATTATCTGAAAATAAACCTTGTATGTTTGACCCCATCCAAGTTTATACATATGCCTCCTTCTCTTCACAATTGAGGTCCTTATGTTTCTCCATAATATCTCTTTTTTATTTATCTATTAGTCTATTTATTTTTAGTTTTCAACATTCATTTTATAAGATTTTGAGTTCTAAATTTTTCCCATCTTTTTCCTCCCCCTGGCTAAGATGGTATGCAATCTGATATAAGCTATACATGTACAATTATATTAAACATATTTCCACATTAGTCATATTATGAAAGAAGAATCAGAACAAAAGAGAAAATCAATGAGAAAGAAGAAAAAACAACAACAGAGACAGAAAATAGTATGCTTCAATTTGCATTCAGACTCCACAGTTCTTTCTCTGAATGTATAATATTTTCCATCACCATCTTTTGGAATTATCTTAGATCATTCGATTGCTGAGAAGAGCCAACTCTATCAAAACTGGTTATCACACAACGTTGTTGTTACTGTGTTCTGGTTCTACTCACTTCACTCAACATCAGTTCATGTAAATCCAGGTTTATTTGTTTTGTTTTGTTTTTTTCCCCTGAAATCTGCCTGCCCATCATTTCTTATGTCACAATACTATTCCATTACATTCATATACTACAACCTGTACATCCATTCTCCAATTGATAGACATCCTCTCAATTTCCAATTCTTTGCCACCAAGAAAGAGCTGCTATAAATATTTTTTGTGCATGTGAATCTTTTCCCTTTTTTATAATCTCTTTAGGATATAGATCTGGTAGTGCTATTGCTGGATCAAAGGATATGCACATTTTTATAACCCTTTAGGTATAGTTCCAAATTGTCCTCCAGAATGCTTGGATCATTTCACAGTTCCATCAAAAATGCATTTGTTTTCCAGTTTTCACACATCTTCTTCAACATTTATTATTTTCTTGTTTTGTCATGTTAGCCAATCTGATTGGCATGATGTGCTGCCTCAGACCTGATTTAATTTGTATTTCTCTGATTGACAATGATTTAGAGCATCTTTTTATGTGACTATAGATGTCTTTAATATCTTTATCTTAAATCTGCTTGTTCATATTCTTTGACCATTTATTGATTGGAGAATAACTTATATTCTTATTAATTCAACTTGGTTCTCTATAAATTTAAGAAATGGGACCTTTATCAGAGATATTGGATGCAAAAATTGTTTCCTACCTTTATGATTCCCTTCTAATCTTGGTTACATTGGCTTTGTTTCTGCAAAAAACTTTTCAATTTAATGTAATCAAAGTTATCCATTTTGTATTTTATAATGTTCTCTATCTTATGTTTGGTCACAAATTCTTCCATTCTCCATAGATCTGACTGGTAAACAATATCTTGCTCTCCTAAATTGCTGATATTACCACCCTTTAAATCTAAGTCATGTTCCCATTTTGACCTTTTCTTAGTATATGGTGTGAGATTTTGGTCGATGCCTAGTTTCTGCCGTACTATTTTCTACTTTTCCCAGCAGTTTTTGTCAAATGGTGAGTTCTTATCTCAGAAGCTGGAGTCTTGGTTTAACAAACAGTAGATTACGATAGCCATTGACTACTATGTCTTGTGTATCTAACCTACTCCACTGATCAACTACTCCATTTCTTAGCCAGTACCATGTACTTGTGGTGACTGCTGTTGTATAATAAAGTTTCAGATCTGATACAGCTAGGCCACCTTCCTTTGCATTTATTTTCATTAATTCCCTTGATATTCTGGACCATTTCTTCTTCCAGATGGTTTTTATTATTATTTCTAACTCTGTAAAATATTTTTGGGTAGTTTGATTGGTATTACACTAAATAAGTAAATTAATTTAGAAAAAATTGTCATTTTTGTCACATTAGCTCAGCCTGCCCATGAGCCACTTATATTTTCCCAATCATTTAGATCTGACTTTATTTGTAGGAAAAGTGTTATGTTATTGTGTTCCTGGCTTTGTTTGGCAGGTAGACTCCCAAATATTTTATATTGTCTACAGTTATTTTAAATAGAATTTCTCTTTCTATTTCTTACTGCTGGGCTTTGTTAGTAATATCCAGAAATGTTGATGATTTTCATGGGTTTATTTTATGTCCTGTAACTTTGCTAAAGTTGTTAATTATTTCAAGTAATTTTTTAGTTTATTCTCTAGGATTCTTTAAGTATAACCTCATATCTTCTTCAAAGAGTGATAGCTTTGTTTCTTCATTGCCTATTCTAATTCCTTCAATTTATTTTTCTTATTGCTAATACTAACATTTCTGGTATAATATTGAATAACAGTGATGATAATGGACATGCTTGTTTCACCCCTGATCTTATCAGGAGAGCTTCTACCTTATCCACATTACACATAATGCTTGCTAATAGTTGAGATAGATGTTACTTATTTTCAGAGAGTCCTTTCCTATGCCCTTTAGTATTTTTAATAAGAACGGGTGTTATATTTTGAATGATTACCTCTTTCACAGCACATCTAATGACTTTCTCTTCATCCCTATTCTGCTACATTTTTCTATTTCTGCCACCTTTGACTATGGCTTCCTAATGATAACTTACTTTCTGTAATGCTTTAAAATTTTAAAAGTTTTTTTTATGTACTCACTTATCTGATTCTCATAATAATTCTTCAAAGTAGGTACTAGTCCTTATCCTTATTTTGTAGTTGAATAATATTAGCCTGAGAGAGTAGTTGTGTTGGGTCACACAACTAATAAACATCTAAGGCAGTGTTCCGAACTCATGTTTTACTGACTCCCAAGTCAAGAGTTTTATCCATTATGCTATATAGCTGACCTCTTCCAAGTGCTGTTTCTATTTTAGCTTTTGAGACAGTCCACATGTTACAATGCTACTTTAGGGATTATCTTCTCTCTTTCCTTCATTTCCCTTTCCCAGACCACATCGATAGGTTTTTCCCAAGTTTTCATCTGGGGGTCTCTTTAATTTTCTCTCTATGCTCTTTTCCTTGTCAGTTCTATACATTCTTATATTCACATTATCATCTTTATATAGTTTAGTCCAAATCAATATCTCTAGACCCAACCTTTCTCCCTAGCTCTTTTTAGGATTAATAACTCAAACTCAGCATACGTGTCCAAAACTTAGCTAATTGAGTTTTCTCTCAAACTTAGTATTATTTTTTTCTTGACTTTCATTGAGTTACTGACTCTGATTCAGCCACTCTTCTCAATTCATAATCTTAGTGTTGTGTTTGATGATTTCTTCTTCTTAAATATCCATATACGTTCCAAGTTCTGTAAATACAATCTCTATGGATAAGGGAAGAGTTTATGATCAAACAAATGATAGAGAGTATAATGGGAAGTAAAATGGATAATTTTGATTACATGAAATTAAAAAGTTTTGGTAGAAACAAAACCAATGCTGTCAAAATCAGAAGGAAAGCAGTAACTGGCATGGGGGTAGGGAGTGTTATAGAAAATTTCTCTGATAAAGACCTCATTTCTCAAATATACAGGGAAGTGAACTAAATTTAAAAAAAATAATCATTCCCAAATTGATAAATGGTCAAAGGATATGAACAGGCAATTTTCAGAAAAAGAAATCAAAGCTATCAATAGCCATATTAATAAAAGTTCTAAATTATTATTGATTGGAGAAATGCAAATTGAAATAACTCTGACGTACCACCTCACACCTATCAGATTAG
Source organism: Pseudochirops cupreus (assembly GCA_028627135.1). Lineage (NCBI taxonomy): Eukaryota > Metazoa > Chordata > Mammalia > Diprotodontia > Pseudocheiridae > Pseudochirops > Pseudochirops cupreus. Next base: position 63,936 of record JAQQSU010000029.1, read on the forward strand.
CCAACATGAAAGAAAAGGAAACTGACATATGGTGGAGAAGATGTTGGAAAAACAGGGATACTAATGCATTGTTGGTAGAATTGTGAATTGATCTAACCATCTCAGAGAACAATTTGGAACTACTACAAAAGGTCTACAAAATTGTGCTTACCATTTAACCAATAATGCCACTACTAGGTCTATATCCCAAAGAGATCAAAGAAAAAGAAAAGGGGAGGGGTGCTTCTATATACAAAATACTTAAAGCACTTAGTTTTGTGATATAAAGAACTGGAAACTGAGAGGATGCTCACCAACTAGAGAATGGTTGAATAAGTTGTGGCACATGATTGTGATGGACTACTTCCGTGCTATAAGAAATGATAAGCAGGATTGCTTCAGAAAGAAACTGGGAAGACTTATATGAACTTATACAAAGAAAAGTGAACAGAACCAGGAGAATAATGTACATAGTAACAGTAATACCAAAAGGTGAAAGACTTTCTTACTCTGTTAAGAAAATGATCTAAGACAATTCCAAAGAACCCAGGAGGTAAAATGCTATCAACTTCCAGAGAGGGAATTGATGAACTCTGATTAAATAATATTTTTTTTTTACTTAGTATGGGTTTTATTTTGTATTTCTTGCAATATAGTTAATATAGAAATGTGTTTTACATGACTTCACATGTAGAATTGATATCATATTGTTTGCTTTTTCAATAGATCTGGGAGGGAGTAAGAAAGGAAGAGAATTTGGAACTCAAAAATTTTAAAAATGGATGTTAAAGTATAATTATTTTAAAAAAATAATACTTCTGAAATCTCTCCTAGCTATTACTTCTCTATAATTTAATTCTATTAGTACAGTCCTCTAACCCTCCCCCACATAATATCTTCCCTAGATTATCACAATAACCTCCAAATATCTTTTCCCTTCACCCTTCAAGTTTCTGAACTATATTTTACAAAAACTGCCAGATTAATCTTCAGTAAGCATGGATCTAGTCATATCACTTACTCCTCCATTTGAAACTCTTTAATAGTTGTCTATCACCTACCATGTAAATAAAAAGTTCTTATACTGAAATTCAAGACTCTTTGAACCTTTCACCAATTTGCTTTCCCAGTCTTGTCTCTGATTGTATCCTCTTTTACAATCTAGCTAAGGTAGACTAACTTTCCTTTCTTCCCTCATATTTGCAACACACTTTCTTGTCTCTGTGACTTTACCAGTATGTTACTTTAATTATGAAATTACCCCTGTGATGTCTCCTTTTAAGATCCTATTTGTATGTTAGAGATATTACATATTACTCATATCTCACATATTACAGATATCCAGGAATCTGTCTCTGATTTTTTTCCTCACAATCATTCTCACATTGTACCTAGTATCCACCTCTCTTACGTGCTTATCATGTAATTATAGCTATTTGTGTGGTTCTCATATTCCCTTTTAAGTCTATGAGTTCTATGAAGGCAGGACTTTTTAATTACTTAAACCTTTCATCTCCTTTCAAACAACTACCTCTTAATGGGCTCTGCGTGCAAAAGAAAAAGGTTCAGAGAAAAGGTAAATTTAGATTTTGGATACTAGACCTTAAACCTCTATATCAAATATGCATTGATATTTATTATTCACTGATATTTCCTTGAAGAATATATACATTTAGATTTTGCTGATGTCCAAACCGACTCAAAACTTAGTAATGTAGATTTTTTTTTTTGAAAGACTTGGACTTATGAAGGAGAATGCTATCTACTTTCTATCCACTTTCAGAGAAACAGGTAAGTGTATGTGTCTATGAATTTATATGTTTAATATGTGTTTGTTTCTATCTATCTATCTATCTCTCTATCTCTTTCTTTCCATCTATCTCTATCTTCTTTCCTTCTTCCTTCCTTCCTTCTTTCCTTCCTTCCTTCCTTCTTTCCTTCCTTCCTTCCTTCCTTCCTTCCTTCCTTCCTTCCTTTCTTTCTCTTTCTTTCTTTCTTTCTATCTATCTATGTATCTATATTTACCTCTCTATCTCTGAGCTTAATTGTAACTGTCTTGAGGATGGGGGGGAGGGAAAAAATAAGCAAAAGTGTACAGCAGAGAACATAAGAAAACCTATAAGGAAGCAAAGAAAAGCTGGGCAACTTTGAAAACAGTGTGTAGTATTTTTTATATAAGTTTTCTTGAAATGGGAATTTATTGTTTTATATTGAAACTTTCACATTCTTTTCTATACATGGCAATATTTTTTTTTCTTTTCTCATTTTGTATTTCAGTTTAAAACAGATTTTTTAAAAATTTCCAAAAAAAAAAAAAGATATTACTTTTAGGTGCAAAAACTTGATAGTCAGCAAGTATATCTATTCTACACTTTTGCCCAAAATAGCATCTTATACTTTGGAGACAATAATCTAGATGAGCAAATGTAAAAAGATTAGATGTATAAAGTATACTTATAAGCAGATCACCAATCATTTCACTCGATCCCCCCTTACAACTCAACTCCCCATTCACCTTAATAGTATATCAAATCATGTCATTTATTTCCAGAGTCCCAAAGTCTTACGTGCAGTAATTTAGAAAAAAAAAAAACAACAACAATTCTGCAGATTCAGCTTTGGTTTTCGATGTTTTGAGAGTGATCTTCTCTCCCAGGTTAAATAAAGGAAAGACAGGTAGATTACATTTCCCCCCTCCCGCTTTGACAATGAATCACCAAATCTCAGTAAATATAAACAATAATTTAAGTATTCTAAATCTATCTAGTCATAAACTCTCTTGTATTTAAAGTGCCACTTTGAGGGTAGATTTTCATTAATAATGATCCCTTAAAACAGGATGAGTAAATATTGGATTTAATGACATATTGCCATGGGGGAAGTCAAGCAGTATACTGAATATTGGGATTATTTTTTTCAATCAACATTTCTGTGATTTTCTTGGGTTAGAAAAAAAGTTGTATCTTGGTGTTTCTACCCTAAAATGTAATAGTATATATTATTCAGACAGGAAGTTAATGGGACATTCAGAAACTATTTCTATAAAAAAATTACATCTGCTAAATTTGACTATACATATTTAGAAGTAATGAAATGAAAATATACATTAAAAGTAATGATTCATTCAAGACAGAACAGTACTATAATAATACATTTTCTTTAACTTGTGACACTGTAATAAAAATAGTAAATGAAAGATGTGGAAAGTCACAGAATTCAATTACAGCTGATATGGAAGTCTGTAGATTATGATTCAGGTTATGCTTGTCTTTTAAAAGGTTTTTTATTGAAAATATAAAGTTCTGAAAACTTACTAACCAATAATTTTATCTGTAGAAATACAGCGTGGAATAGAAAAGGGAATAACTAATAGGCATTATAGGATCAGCCCTTCCCAAAGAAGAAATGTTAGCATGCCTTTATAGAGGTGGTCCCTCATGCCAATGATACTCTCCCTATTTGAAATCATGTTTTAGAAAGCCTAGCTTCAGTCAAATCACAAATCAGGTGATACTTCCTATATTTTGCCATTTTTGAATATTTTAGTTATTAGTCTTTCTTCCCTTTTGAAATTACTTTCTATCACTCTATACAATCTTGATATTTAGTTATCTGTCTTCAAGTTTTATCCCTTTCTTCTATATAACAGAATATAAGCTCCTTCAGGATAGAAAATGTTTCCTTTTTGTCTGTAATCAACAGTAAGGTGGGTTTAGTGGATATATCATTGGACCTGGAGTCAGGAAGACGAGTTCAAATTCCACCTCATATATGTACTAACTGTGGGATCCTGGGTAAATCACGTTAACCTACACTTACCTCCTTTCCCTCAACTGTAAAATGGGGATAATAATAATGCTGACCTTTCAGTATGGTGAGGATCAAATGAGATAATGTTTACAAAGCACTTAGCACAATGCCTAACACATATTAGGTCCTATAAAGATGCTTATCCTCTTCCTTCCTTCTCCCTCACCCCTGCCACTTATCTTTAGTGGCTAGTACAGTATCTTATACATAGTAAGCACATAATAAATGTTTGTTGATTTTTTTTTTTTGCTTTTTGAAGGGGGGAAGTATGGCAATTGGGGTTAAGTGACTTGCCCAAGGTCACATGACTAGTTTTGTGTTAAGTGTCTGAGACCACATTTCAACTCAAGTCCTCCTGACTCCAGGGCTGGTGTTCTGTTCCCTGTGCCACCTAGCCGTCCTCAATGTTTGTTGATTTAAATGGAATTGAACAGTATAATAGAAAGATCACTGAATATGGAGACAGGAAAGATCTGTGTTTGGATCCTGCCTCCAAGATTTACTAGCTGTGTAGCCAAACAATATTTAATTTCTCTAAATCGTAGTTTTCCCATCTGCAAAGTGGGTGGGAATGATGATATTTACAGTGCTTAATAGCATCATAGGATTATAGTAAGGAACAAATCAGAAGATATATGTGAAATGCTTAGGCAGCTTTAAAGTCCTATGCAATGTTAGCTATTAATAGGATTTCTGATACTATTAAATCCTCAGATTATTTAGTTATCTCTTAGATATGGAAATTATTTTTTTCATTGCACATCTCATCTTTACATGTCTTAAAATTACGAGAAAAACTCTTGTTCCTTTTTTTTTTAACCATAAATTGACCATGGAAATTCACTATCTCCATGCAATTTTCAGGTGATTATCCGTTCTTTCTCCTGATATTGAGAGAAAAACTTTGTGAATCCATATTCCCCTTTTAAAAATCTAAACAAGTAATTATTCTTTGTAATACCATTATGTGGTTTGAGAAAAGAGTGAGCACAATTTTATGCTTCAAACTATGAGCTGATTTTCATGAGACAAGGAGAAATTCCCATCCAAGAAGAATATATAACAATTAGAAGCATTCTCCCCCCTCTCTCCACCCCGGTTCATTTAAAAATAAGCTTGGAGCTACAGCCAAGAACTATTGAACTTGAAAGTTCAATGACTTAATCCAGGGGAACTAATTTAATGTTTTAAACACTATTATGAATATTTAAGGTGACATATTTCACCAGCTGGGTTAAGTTTGATTTATCTTTCATTCTCTAAGTTCACTAAAATCTCTGAAAGGTTTCTCTTCTGTCTTTTATTAAGAAAAAAGCTGATTTTATCCATTCTTATGATTGTTTTGTTCTCTTATTGAGTGTCAACAAAACACATATGTAAGGTTTTGAAACTGTTCCTTAGAAGCTGCATGGAAAAGCATTAGAGAAGGGTTCAGATTACTACCACCACCAGGATATATGACCCTGATCAAGTCATTTCACTATTCTGGGTCTCAAATTCCTTGTCTGTAAATTGAAGAGTTTTAACGAAATTGTCTAAGGTCCCTTCCAGTTCTATCCCATGTCTTTGTTTCTCAATAAATTTTTGTCAGCATATTGTGACCTCAGACTTTCATATCCAAAATATCTGGCACTGACATGTCCAATAGCACAGGAACTTAGAAGGATCACAGGCTTAAACATCTAAAAATAGAAGGCAACTTATAGATCATCTAGTCTAACCTCCTTATTTTAGAGAGGAAAATATTGAATCCCAGAGAAATTAAAGGATTTATCCAGGAACTTAGGTAGGTGGCACAGTGGATAGTAAATGCACACACACACATATATGCACAAATAAGTATGCATGCATACATGTATGTACATATATACATACATGCATGTATATGTATATGCACACATGTAGTACATGAATGTACAGTATACAGTACAATATATTAATGTGTAGTGGATGTAAAAAATGATATATATTTATTCAGCACTTGGTATTTGCCTAACCTAGGGAGTACTACTGTAAGCTGTCACATGTTCTAAGTCTGATGTGACTTAATTCATTTGTGAAGGTAGCTATATAACACTAAATTCACAAGCACATACAGGTACCTCCTCCTCTTTTCTATCTTTTTGTCATGCATTCTCTTAATGCTACCCCACACTGCCATTCAGTTCGAGGAAGGAAGGCAGGGAAAAAGGAGGGAAGGGAGGAAGGAAGGAAGGAAGGGAGGGAGGAAGGGAGGAAGGGAGAAAGGGAGGAAGGGAGAAAGGGAAGGAGGGAGGGAGGAAGGAAGGAAGGAAGGGAGGAAGGTAGGAAGGAAGGAAGGTAGGAAGGAAGAAGGAAGGGAGGAAGGGAGGGAGGGAAGGAGGTAGGGAAGAAGGGAAGAATTATTAAGCACTATGTTCCAGGCACTGTCTTAAATGCTTTACAAGTATTATCTCAGTTAATATTCACAACAATACTGAAAGGTAGATGCCATTATTATTCCCATTTTACAGATCAGGAGACAGAGGCATATAAAGGTTAAGTAACTTCCCCAGGGTCACAAAGCTGGTAAGTGCTGAGGCTGGATTTCAACTCAGGTGTTCCTAGATCCCCAGGCCTAGCACTCATTCCACCGAACCATACAGCTGCCTCTAATGAGCATTTATAGACTGAGCAATGGGAAACCATCTGTCTGAATTCTTTTTTTATTTGAGATCAAAGAAATCAGAGGAACCCTAGAGTTTTTGCACGACAGTCTACCTCTAGCTAAGAAGAAGTAGAAATGTCTTGCAGCTTTAATTCCTATAGAGATTCTATTTTGTTAATTGTAGGGAACATAAAAGAAGTTAAAGTGACTGACTTCAATGCCAGCCTTTACATTATGCAGAGGCCAAAACTATGAATGATACATAATAATAGCTATACAAATAGCACCTGAAGAATTACAGAACATTGTAAATATGTGACCTCCTTTGATCCATTCAGCAACCTTGTGAGGTAAGTGCTACAGGTATTATTTTTAGTTTACAGATGGAGAAACTGAGGCTTAAAAGTTAAGTGATTTATCCAAGGTCACAGAGCTAAAAAGTGTGTGAGGTATGATTTGACTCTAGGTCTTTATGACTCCAGATCAATATACCAACAATGCCATTATGCCAACTTTTCTTTTCCAAAGATATGGGACAGAAATAATACTCAAAGGGAGTTGAATAGTAGACAGACTGATAGAATTCAAGGGAGAAGTCCTGGTTTTGAATCCTTCTTCTGCCACTTACTACCAGGGTGACACTGGGCAATACACACACACGCACACACACACACACACACACACACACACACAACCACACACACACAAAACCTCATTCATATCATGCTTCAATTTCCTATCAACTTGAAGGTTCCTTTCAGTTCTTTTTATTTTTGAAGGGCAGTTGGGGTTAAGTGACTTGCCCAAGGTCACATGGCTAGTAAGTGTTAAAGTGTCTGAGGTCACACTTGAACTCGGGTCCTTCTGACTCCAGGGGTGGTGCTTGGTTCACTGTGTCATCTAGCTTCCTTTAAGTTCTTAATCAATGATCCAATGAATAAAAGCCAGCATATGTTCCCTGTAGTCTAGGCAATGCTCTGAAAGGACATATCCAGTCAAATTAATTTCTACAAAGTGATACATTTTAACACAATCTTATTTGCACTGTTTCTGTCTAGATTGTTTTAAATGGGGGTTGAGATTTTTTTTGCTATGACTATACCATGAAAAACCTGTCAATAGTATCCATAATGTTTTCTGCAATTATTAGGAACTCACCTTCATGAAAAAAAAAAACAAAACTGGGAAATTAATTACATTAGGGTCACTTTTTTGGTCTTTTCCCCATCATGATTAGAAGAACAATCACACTTAAAATGGCAGCACTTATGTTACTCTATGTGACCTAAAAACAAAACAAAACAAAAACAAACAAGCAATCTAATAATATTGGTGATGGTCTCATTTATTCTTACATCTATTTGTTCCTGAAAATAATGTTACAAATGATTTTAAATCCTCCTCTACTATGCAAGTTGGGGAAGAGGTCTTTGCAAGTATACCTGAGTTTGAATGTTCTCTGGGAAAATTCTAATGAATATATTCCCTAAGAGGAAAAGTTCTTCTTATCTCCCCCCCCCCCAATTAATGGTATCTAATCCTCTCTAACTCAATACTTTAATTCACAGAGGAGACTCACTGATTCTTTACCTTTTTCTATTGATATTCTTCTTCAAAACTCATTTGAAGCGCCACCTTTTTTTTTTTGAAAGGGGAAGGCAAGGCAATTGGGTTTAAATGACTTGGTAAGTATTGAGGGCAGAGTTGAACCCAGGTCTTCCTGACTCCTGGGCCACTGCTCTATTCACTGTGCCACCTAGCTGCCCAAAGTGCCACCTTCATAATGAAATCTTCAATGCTTTTCACAGAATATAATTCTCACAGCATTTATAATAGAACATTTTGCCTCAATCTCTCTTCACTGTAAGTGCATTTTACCTTACATAATACATAGTAGTATACATAGAAAATTCCTCCACAACCATTAGACTATAAACTCCTTAAGAACTTACACTGCATCTTTTTATGTAATTTTTTTAAAAGATCAGCACCACATATGCTGCTTCATATTTGTCCAATACTTAGTAGATGTTTATTAAAGTGAATTTTATTGAAGATATTAAGATAAATTTGTGAATTTCTTTTGTGCAGAGATCACTAAAATAGTTAATGATACTATCCACCCCAATTGTTGGATATTACCATCAGTTTTCTGGTCACACAGAATCAAACTTTCAATATTTTTAGACCATATATTAGAGATCAAACCCAATGCTAAGGACTGAGAGGGATCCAAAGAAGAATGAAGCATAAAATTTGTACTTATAGAGTAGGATTTTTGAAATATGCTTCTGTAATCTTCTGGACTATTGCTAATAATTAAATTTATGGAACCATGAAACTATTTATAAGAACCTTCAAAACTAGAGAAGTCAACATTATATTGCTTCTTCCAAATGGCTTATCTTTCAGCATAAATAAATACGTGGTTTTGTCACATTGAAAAAGCTGGGACTTCCAACAAAGTTTTCAGCCAAGAGAAGCCTTTTCTAGGATTGCCTCATGAACAATTTAAAACACTATTAGATATAGCAGAAAACTGACAACCAGGAGAGGTGATCAAAGAGAAATACAAGTGAGTAATCTACACCAAAAAAAGGAGAGAAAAGACAAGAAGAGAGAAGGTGGGAGAAGGGAGAAAGGGAGGGAAAGAGAGAAGGAGAGAGAGACACAGAGAGACACACATGGAGAGACACAGAGAGAGAGAGACAGAGACAGAGAGAAGGAGAGAGAGAGAGAGAGAGAGAGACAGAGAGAGAATACAAATGGGTCATGTATTAAGCTCCAAATCTTCTGAGTCTATGCTGCAGGTTTCCCATCCCATCCTCCTTTCCACAATTCCATGCAGAACTATGGGAGGATGTCAAATGCTGAGACCATAATTTCCACCTCATTGCCCTGTCCAGGAAAACTCAATATTATCACTGCTCTCTCTTTTCCATTACTGTGGAAAAAGGAAGAGCCTGAATTTATGCCCTCAATCCAGTACTGGAAAAAGGTACAGATGTAGGGCCTGACCTGGATTAGAATTCCAGTCTAAAATTGTGGGAGGAGAGAAATCTCAGAGCCAGTATCCATAGCTACCAAGGATTGAGGTGGATGCATTCTGTAATTTGGGTAGCTCAGTGCAAGACTTCTGGAAAAGTCAGGACTTGGTCCTGGCTTAGCATAAAATTTCAGATTTGTGGAAGAAAAAGAGTGTAGAGACCACTGAGATCCTAGCTTGGAAACCTCACTTAGGAAAACAAGTCACAGGGATGAGTATCTGAGTGAGACTCACAATCCAGGATCCCAACTGTAGGAAAGCCCCAGGGGAAAAATAAAGAAAGACTAGGTAAAAAAAAAAAAACAACTGAAAGAATAAATATCCTACCAAAAGAAATCAAAGTCCAGATATGATGGTACATGCTTAAAGAGTCTGTGGCTAATGGATTCCTTAAATTTGGAAATTCTGATCCCCAGTGGAATAGGTCAATCAAGAATCTGGCATTAATATGCCAAGACCTCAGGAACAGAGGGTCATTTAGACTACCTAAAAATGGGTGATCCTGGACATGTTTGAAAAAAAAAACAGAGCAGGTTAAAACTTCTGTGCAAATTAGTGTTAGGATTCTGACTGTAAGTGACCTTTACATTGGCATTCTGGACATGATGAAGAGAACCAGTGATCATCAGCAGCCCAGCAGCCTACATGAAGAGTTGAAATGATAAATTTAAAAAAAGAAATTAGATCTCTTGGGGAAAAAAAATTGAAAGAGAATAAACAGCTTAAACAGTAACTGGATGAGCTTCCCAAAATAGTGAACACAAACACACACACACACATATAGAATAATGATACAGAACTAAAGAATTCAATGATGCAATAAGAAACAGTAGAACAAAGTCTAAAGACTAAAAACTTAAAACATGTGTTATATCATCTAATAACAAAAACAACAAAACAATGATCAGGAAAATAGAATGAGAAGAGATTATTTAAGATTATTGGTTTTCCTGAAATCCATAAGGAAACCAAATCTTGAATACCATATTTGAAGAAGTAATAAAAGAAAACTGCCCAGAGATATTATAACCAAGAGACAAATGCTGCAAGCCAGGAAGTAAGAAATTATGTAATAACATAATAAGGATTAGAAAAAATAATCTGGCAAATATGAAAAATGAAAGGAATTTGGGAACAAAATATATCAAAAGCCAAAAGAAAAAGAAATATAGCAAAAGTAATATACTAAAATAAATGTAGTTTTAGAAGGAAAAACTGAATGTTTTCTCATTCACATTGAGAAAACAAGAAGTAGGTAGAGGGAGAAGAGAATGGAAAGAGGTACCTGGTACAACTGTAGCTAGGGTGAGAATTCTTAAGTAAATAAGGAATATAAAGAACTCTTAAGGGAATAAGGAATCCATCTGCACATATGTGTGTGTACTCCTAAAATACAAAATAGATTATTTCAATTAGAGGTACATAAATTTGAAATCCTTTTCCACAAACAAAAATAAAAATCAGTTATAATGAGCAAAGAGGCAGTCAAATTTAAAAAAGAAAGAAAGAAAAGAACATTGCAAGAAATAGATCTACATTATCTCTGATTGCCTATAGGGCTTTAAAAATCTTTTTTTTTTAACGTGCGTTAAATTAAAAAAAAAAAAACCAGACATGATTTAAACTGATAGGATGTTGCTTAGCCATGAAAAGTTTGAAAGGGATATAAATAAATAGTAAGCCAGCATACCTTTATTAAACACCTACATTGTGCCAAGCAATGTGCTAGATGCTAGGGATACAAAGAAAAATAAAAGTAATGGGGCCTGACCTCAAGGAGCTTGCACTCTCTTGGAAAAGGTAATGTATAAGTATATACAAAATTGATACAAAATAAATACAAGGTAATTCAGATAGGGAAGGGGAAAAATGGAAGAAGCATTTATTATTACACACCTACTATGCGTCAGGCACAGTTATCTTATTTGAGAGACATTAAAATCTGGGGTGGATCAGAAAAAGCTTCATTTTGGAGGTGACTAAAGTTTAACTTTGAAGATAACTAGGGATTTTGAAGAGGTAAAGTAAGGAAAAAATGATATGTTTCACAAAGGGTGCACAAAGGGTGCTAGCCTATGCAAAGATATGGAGATAGGAGACAGAACAATGCATTTGAAGAATAGGCAGAATGCCAAGTTGGTTATATGAAAGAATGTGAAAAACAGGATTCATTGAGGCCATAAAAGTAGGTTGGAGACAGCTTATGATGCAGTTTAAAGGCTAAACCTAGGAACTTAAATTTAGTCCTAGATATGATACTGAGTTACTGGAGTTCATGGAACATTGGGGTGACATGGTCAGACCTGTGCTTTAGGAATATTATTTTGGCAACTTCGTAGAAAATGGATTTACAAAAGGAAAGAATGAAGGCAAAGAGACCAAATAGAAGGCTATTACAATAGTCCAGACAGGATGTGATAAGGACATGAACTTGGGTGTTGGTTGAATGGAAAGAAGGATAGGGCTGTAGTAGTTGCTGGGGGATGTGATCAACAAGATTTTGAAAGTAACTGGATTTGTGGAAGAAGTGAGAATGCAGAGTCAGCTATTATTCTGACATTTTGAACCTAGCTGAATAGAAGGATGGTAATATGTGCCCAAACAAGAAAAATTTAGAAGGTCCTTGATTTTGGCAGGTCGAAATAATGAGGTGTATTTTTAAAAAATATATGTTGAGTTTGAAGTATCTATAGAACATTACTGGGAAATGTTCGATAAATACTTGGGCCTAGAACACAGAGAAGAGACTATGAATGGACAGGTAATTCTGGCAGTGACCTTGCTGAATCAGAATGCAAGCATGATGGTCACTATGGCAGAAGCATGGTTAGCAATCTCGTAGCAATAAAAAAAATACACCTTATATTTTATGGTTTAAATAAAAATAAAAGGAAAAGCCAGAAGAATTAAGTTCAATTTTATTTAACAACCTTATTTTACTAAATCACCAAGTTAGAACCAAAACAATTTATTCATTTCAGCAATTGAGCATCTATAATATGCCAGACATGATACCAAGAACTGGGCATCCAAAGAAAAAACTAAAATAGTCTTTCCCCTCACAGAAGTTACAGTCTTCAATGGCATCCAGGCTAAAATGAAAATCTAGGATTTTGCAGGAGCTAGTGGGGTACTATGCCATAGTAACTGTTCACTGATACATGTGGTGTGCCTTTAGAAATTCTGGTCCCCACGTGGGAAAAAAAATAAATATATTTAAAGTTATTTAAATGAAGTTCCTCATTCTGACCACACAGAAGGCTTTTCTTTTTATGGATATTTCACATGCCCCTTTTTCTTTAACAGTTTTTTTTTCTTTTCCTCCCATCAACAGTTAGGCTCAGCTTTGTAGGGTACATCACCCTTAGGATGAACCTTGAGCTATATCTTAAGCTCCTCATTTATGCTTCGGAACATATTCTTCCAAAGACTTCGACATTTTCTGGCAACCACTGAATATACTTACGTTATCTGAATTTCCTTTCCTTTGTGTTTGAAGGTCTTTCCCCTGGTCACTTACAGAATATGTTGTTTCTATTGACACTGTAAAATTTAACTATGTGTATTTGAGTTTGCAGCAAAGGTTTCTGTTTGTTTCTTTTCCTGGAATCAATTTGGTGTTTCTTTTTGAAGGAGAGTTTGTTTTCTTTGTTTCAAAGATATAAAAAGGTTGTTTCTATTATTATTATTAATATTATTATTTTTCCTTTAATGCGGTGTTCAGATTTTTTGACCTGCCTGGTTATAATAGGAGACATAATCCTTAAATTGTCTCTAAGCACCCTGTCTTCAAAATCAATATGCTTTGGAGACTGGAATTTCTATGAAAATTGTTTTCTTTTAATGATAATACTTTTATTTCTCATCTTTCAGGCTGTCCTTCATGTATCTATATTTGCATTTCCTGTCATTCAATCTTTCTTTTGTTTCTTTGGAAAGACTTGACACCATGGATTCAAGTATTTCCATTAAGCCAATTATTTCAGCTATTCAATCTATAAATTCTACTGGTAAGATTCTTATTTTTTTTTTAGTCAGTTCAGGAAAATGTTGCTCCTGTGGCTCCTCTCTCTTGGAAATCCACAGGGTCCTCCTCCTCATTAGTTGCTGATTCAATTGCCTTTGTATTATAATGTTCATTGATTAGTGGCTAGAGTGTTTTAGCTGATTTTAAGGCCACTTTTCTTTCTCTTACTATTATCTTCCTTGATAGTATGTGTGCTTCTTCTCAAGGTCTTTAATTAACTTTTCTTTATAATAAGATCATTGGTAATATCAATTTTTAAAAAAATTTTTAGTAGTTTCCCCTTTTGTTTGGAATTCCATTACTACCTATGGAGGTTTCCCCGGGGGTAAGATCTAAAGCTTCCTAGCCTTCTCTCATACTGGGCAAGTCACATTTCAT
>JAQQSU010000029.1:80301-115701 GCA_028627135.1 Pseudochirops cupreus
TATAAGTAAGGCATGAAAAATGAGCCAATAGTTTGCTAAAAGAGGCACAAAAATACTAGAGAAAATAACAACATAAAAAAAAAAGGCCAAATGCAAAAGAGGAACACAAATTCACTGAAAAGAATTCCTTAAAAAGCAGAACTGGTCAAATGGAAAAGGAGATATGAAAGCAAATGGTGGAGGAAGGGAGCAAAAGGGGAGAGGGAGTAAAGAAATAAAATTTTAAAAAGAAATTTACATGATAATTTTATTTTATATTTGAAAGGAAAAGCAATTGTGCATAAAAGATTTACAGTTACAGGTGCAATCATCAATTTTATTGTACTATACTATGGAAATGCTTGTTTTATTTCACAAATGAAATATAAAATAAATTTAAAAATATATTTGGGAGAGTGGAAGCTAATGGCTTAATGCAACAAGAAAATTTTAAAAATACAAAAGATTGAAAAAATAGAACATGTAAAATACTTCATTTTAAAAAAATGACCTAGAAAATAAATGCAGGATAGATAATTTAAGAGTTATTGAACTACCTAAAAGCCATTATCAAAAAAGAGCCCAGACATCATCATTCCAGAAATTATCAGAAAAAAACTACCTTGATAGTCTAAAGCTGAGTGTAAAGTAGAAATTGAAATAAAGCATTTATCATCTCCCAAAAGAGATCCCCAAACAAAAACTTTCAGAAATCTTATGGCCAAATTCCAGAGATTCCACATCAAGGAGAAAATATTACAAGCAGCCAGAAAGAAAGCATTCAAGTATGATGGAGCTACAACCATGATCACACAAGATTTAGCAGCTTCCACAATAAAGGATTGGGGAGCAGGGGGGCAGTGTAATATAATATTCCAGAAGACAAAGGAGTTAGAATTAAAACCAAGAATCACTTTCCCAGAAAAAAAAATTGAGCATAATCCTGAAGAGGAAAAATGGATATTTAATTAATTACAGGATTTTCATGCATTACTGAAGAAAATGCCGGAGCTGAATAGAAAATCCGACATTAAAATATAGCACTCAATAGAAGCATAAAAAGGTAAATAACAAAAAGAAGTCATAAGGAATTCAATCATTTAAAATATTTACATTTGTAAATTGGAAGATGATATTGGCTCTTCCTAAGAACTTTATCATTTTTAGTGCTATTGGAAGTATATATAGAGAGAATGAATGGGTTTGAGATGACCATGATGGAATGATACTGAAGAAAAAAGGAAATTAAGGGATGAGGAATAGGAATGTAATGGGAGAAGGGTGAAGGAAGATGTAGAAAGGGGGGCAATTATATCACACTAAAGAAGTACAAAAGAGCTTTAATAGTGGAGTGCAATATGGTGATGGGGGGAGGGAGTGGGCAACACTTAACCTTTACTCATCAGAACTGACTGAAAGAGGAAGTAACGTACATACTCAGTTGGGTATAGAACTGTATCTTAACCTACAGGGAATTAGGAGGGGAGGGAGGCAGGAGAAGAGGAATGTACAGATAAAGAGGGTAGACTTGGGCAGGTAATTGTCAGAAGCAAAATACTTTTAAGGAGGGACAGAGTAAAAGGAGAGAGAAAGAGAAGGATAAATAGGGGGAAAGTAGGATGGAAGAAAAATACATAATAATCATAAGTAGCAATATGAAATGGAAGAAATCACTCATAAAATGGAAATAACAGAATGAATTAAAAACTAGAATTCTATAATATGCTGGTTAAGAAACACACTTGAAACAGAGATACACACCCAGAGTAAAGGTAAGCAACTGGAACAGAATCTATTATGTGTCAGGTAAAGTTTCAAAAAAAAAAAAAAGAAAGAAAAAAAACACAGGAGTAGCAATTACAATCTTAGACAAAGCAAAAGGAAAAAATAGACCTAATTTAAAAAATGAAATAGGAAAATACATTTTGCTAAAAGGTACTACAAACAATGAAGTAATATATTCATATTCATAAACATACACGACCAGATTTTATAGCATCTAATTTTTTAAAGGAAAAGCTAAATGAGTTTTAGGAAAAAATAAACCACAAATATATATTAGTGATGGAACAAAATATCCCCTCTCAGAACTAGATAAACCTGAACAAACAAACAAACAAAAACATAAACAAGAAAGAAATTAAGGGGATGAATAGAATTTTAGTCAAGTTAAGTATGACAGATGTCTAGAGAAAACTGAATGGGAATTGAAAAGAATTTATCTTTTTTCTCAGTGACATATGACACCTACATTAAAACAGAATGTGTATTGTGGCATAAAATCCTCACAATCAAATGTAGAAGAACAGATTTATTAAATGCATCCTTTTCAGATCATAATGGAATATAAATTACATTCAAAAAGAGTCATAAATACAAAAATGAATTGGAAACTATGTAATCTAATCCTAAAGAATGAGACAGAACAAATCAGAGAAATCATCAATAATTTCATTAAAAAGAATGGCAACAATGAGATAATATACCAAAATTTGTTAGATGCAATACAAGCAGTACTTAGGGGAAAACTGAAATAATAAAATAGTGAAAGATGAGAATGATGAATTTGGCATGCAAAAAAGTAGAAAAAAAAAATTAAAAAGCTCCTATTAAATGGCAACTCAGAAATTCAGAATATCAAAGTAGAGTTGAATAAAATTGGAAGAAAACCATAGAACTAAAAAACAATTTAAAAAAAGTCAAACCATTGGTTAACTGTATTAAAAAAAAAACCTAATTACCAGTATCAAAAATGAAAAGGGAGAATTCACCACCAATAAAGAAGAAATTAATTCAATAATTAAAAGCTATTTTTTCCCAATTATATGCCAATAAATCTAACCTAGGAAAATGAATGAATATAAATTGGACAGATAAAAAAAAAGAATTCTTAAATAAGCATATCTTTTAAAAGAAATTGAACAATCTATCAACAAACTGCATAAAGAAAAGAAAAATCTCTAGAACCTGATGCATTAACAATTGAATTCTCTCAAAAATTTAAAAAGAAACCAAAACATTTAATTTCAATATTCTATAAACCATTTGGAAAAATAGGCAAAGAAAGAGTCCTACCAAATAAAATTCACCAGCTAGATGCTGTGTTCTTTCCCTCTGTCTTAGTGGAGCATTACACATGTATCCTGCTTCAATTATTTCTGTTCCTTAGTTCTCAGGCTGAGCCCTGTGGAGCACATTGTCCTGGTCACAAAAAGTTGTGTCTTTTGGCTTTCTCTGGAACTGGGAGAAAGGACTGGTGGGTTTGAGTTCTATTTTAAGTTTTACCCCTATAATAGGTAGAGGTGTAAGGGAGTACATTAACAATAATTAGCCTGTTAGTTAATCAAAGTTTTTATGTCTTTTGGGTAAACCATGGAGAAACCACAAAACTTTAATTGTTTTATTGCTTGCACATTATTCCTATTTTAGAGAGTTTTGCAAGGCTATGAGGTTTGGGAAAAATATTTTATTCTCCATCTAGTTGTTTACCTGGCCTGAAAGTCTCTTTAAATGCAGTTTTAATGTTGATTGTCTTTATAATAAGAAGATACAACTACATAGCTCACTGTCATATACCTAAATCAAAAGCTTTTTCATGTAAAATTATATACTTATTTTATACAATTTGAATTGACATCAAATTCTGAAACAATGGATATCCTAAGTCTGGATTTAGGATGCAAGTATCTTCCAGTAGGCAAAAAATTAGTGACAGAACCTAGGGGCCAGAAAATAGTCTAAAAATAAGTTGAGTTAAAGAAAGTGACCTGTTTGACTGAAGAAGCCAGGGATAACATTTGATGGTTACTTCTGCTCAGATCTATTTGTTTAAAGTTATTGTTTTCCCCCCCTCACAAAGAGCATTAAAGTTTAGATCTCATATATAAACATATAGATTTCTTCTAAAAAGAAAAAAAGAAAGATGCACAAAGTTAAAATTCACATGTAACAATGATATTTCAAAAAAAAGCTCTCTAGCCAAGAATTGAATTAGGAAAAGCTCATCACCTTAAACTCAGTATGGACAGCAGCTTGGAACTGCTGGCTGAAAGACTGGTCCTCATTAACCAAGCTGGATATTCACTGAATATATCATGGTCTGTTGGCTGCCTAGAATTTGATCCATATGTTCATCTGGTAAAATGCCCATCCAAATGTTGTTGATTCATTGTACTGAGTTGAGAGGTAGATGCCAAGATACCAAGGTATTTAACATTAACTGGTCAACAACAGGGTACTTTATGTTTTCTCACTTGGAGCAAAGACAGGACAAATGATTCTCCCAATTAATGAGTTTAGGCTGGGTAATATCCTATAATTGCAAGAGAGGTCATTTAGAATGCACAGCTTCACAACATCCATAGATTGTCAAGATTCTAATAGTGATCAAGTAAAATATGTTATGAATGTTAGCAAAGTCTTAGCCAACATCATAAGGAGATTTGTTAAGCCCTTTAACTTAACTGACATAATATCTATGTTAGTGACAATTTAATGTAAAAATAGTCTAGTCACCAGTGCTTGATTACAGTCTATCCTAGTCACATGGCCAGTCTAAATTAATTTGGCAGATGCAATAAAGGATTTTGCTTATGAATTATATTTGGGTACTGAGGGAAAAAAGTATCATTACAGTTTATTGCTCTTCTGTTCATTTTTTCTAATTTATCTTCCAAAAGTTTAACTTTAATTTAAAGATATTCACTACAATCATCAATTAGTGTCTTAACATGATATAGACAGGTGTTATGAAATAGAAGAAAGAACATGGGCTTCAGGGTCAGAGAATCTGGATTCAAATCCAAGATCTGGGTTGTCTTCACTAAGTTAATTATCTTCTATGGGTCTCAGTTTCCTCATTTGTAACATGAGAATGACAGTGTAATCAGATGACCTATGATGTTCTTTCTAGTCTTAGTCTTAGACCTCACTTAAAGTATATTAAGGAAAAATGAAAATCTCACCTGTGTTCTAGGTATGGCTAAGATTTATCCCTGTCCCAAATATGTAATTTCACTAATACAGAGAACTGCCTGCTGAGGAAACACAATCTACCAAAAGACACATTGGAAATAACTGCTAATCACAGTTTAAGAGAGACTCTAATTCTGTGTTTGTGTTTGTGTGTGTATGTGAGTAGATGGTGAAATAAGTCATCTAAACTTTCCCCTTGTCACATAGGTGGTGTCAGACAAAGGACTTAAAGCCAAGTCTTTTGACTCAAAGATTAGTTCTCTGTTGTGTCTTTTTTTTTCTTATCATGTAACTATCATTTTAGAAAAAAAGACTAATATATATGTATAATTTTTCAAATTAATAATAATTTATTTTCTTTCCCTCTCCCCACCTACTATAATAATTAAATAAGAAAAGGAAAGTTCTCATAAAATATACACAACAGAGCAAAACAAAATCCCTTTAAAAAAAGAATTAGAGAGACAATGTAGCATAGTGATAAAATTTCGGATTTAAAGTCATGAAGTCCTGGGTTCAAATTTTGAGTCTAACACACTAATCAATCAACAAGCATTTATTAAGTAATTTGTCATAGAGTGAATGCTCATTGGCTAATAAACATTTAGATAGGTCACAGAGAGACAAAGAGAAAACTCAAATTGTCCCTGTCCTCAAAAATTTTATAAGCCATCACATCTGTAGGAAGAAAAATCTGTATACATAAATATCCATCAAATATATTCAAGGTAATTTAGGGAGGGGTAAGCACTAAGACCTGAGACAATTAGGAAAGTCCTCATGTAGGAGGCAGTACTTGAGCTGAGGTTTAAAGGAAATGAAAATCCAAGATGTAGAAGTAAGGAAGAATGCATTCCAAGAATGGGGAAAGGGGGTGGGAGAGGGAGAGGGTTATGGGAGAAATCTATGCAAGGGGAAAAGTACAGGCAGCAGCATTTTATGTGGAAGAAAAAGCAGTATGAAGAGAAGGGGCTCCCTTCTTTCCAAGCTCACTGTTGCCTTCAAGAACAAAACTATGTACCTAGAAGGGAAAAAAAAAGAAAGCAGAAAGAAAAATATTGCCAGCACTTACTTTGGCATGATATTGGGGTGGGGGGGCTCTAAGAAACATGAATAAAATGGATGTGCAAATTATTGAAACATCGTTATTTCTAATTTCTTCAAATTTTATTTAAACATTTCCAGGCATCATGCTTTGAATTTAGAACTGAAAGGGACTTTAGAATCCATTTACTCTAAACTAATCTTTTAAGTGTTTAGAGATCTGAGTGTCAGAAAGGTCAAATGACATGTCCCAATATGCCACATAGGTAATAAATAACACAGGTAACATCTGAACCCAAGTCTTGACTCAAAAGTCACTGTTCTTTTCCACTGTAGTATACTACCTCACCAAAGGAATTCAGCAAGTATTTCTTAAATGAATGAATTTTCATAGAAATACAGAATTTTAGAACTAGTGGGAAACTCATGGACGATTTCATCTACACTCTGCATTTTACAAATGAGGAAAGTAAGGCCCAGAGAAATGAAAACATCTTCCCACGGTCACACAAGTGACAGTAAGTGGCAATGGCATGATTCAAGTCTAGGCCTTCAGAATACAAATCTAGTGCTCTTTCTGTGACACCCTGCTGTCCCTGTCTTGTTATTTTGTTAACTCTTCACTATTGGATTATATATCTTCTCCTTCCACTTAACCCTTCAAAACCTGGGTGGTCAGAGTGCAAAGAAAAATTTTTAGGGAGGAGTAATCAAAATGTTTAATAAATTCCATGGTCTGTATCAATCAGCACTTACTACTAGTGAGGAACCTGGCTTTCACATATTTATATACTGTGCTTAATAGAGTGTGGCAGCTCAAATAAAATGTTCTATGGTTGAACTATTCATATTAAAGACCATGACTGTCATATATACATTGTTTATCTCTACTATACCCAAGCAAAATATCAGTCTATACTCCGGCTTATTCTTTTTAAGTTGCAAACTCAAAAGCATTTCACAGGATGCAGAGTCCCATTTTCTGAGCTTTTCTGCATGACTGGGTACTATTTATGACTATACTCTCTGTTTAAACTAGGTTAATTCAGATGAGTGAAAGTTAAGCAACCCAATCCTACTTACTAGGTAAAAAATGAGAATTTTCTTTTTTAATGACTTAGCAACCAACTCTGCAGCTAGCAGGATCTGGAAATGTTGCGATGTTGCCTAGGTGATATGATCACTTCAATTTCTGGAAAGAAAACTATTGCCAGTTTGGGGTTTTTTGGGGGGGTGGGGGGAGGCAGTCATGCCCTCTTTTTTTTGTCAATGATAATTCACAGGGAAGGGAAGAAAAGTTACTGAGGAATATGTTTAATTATATCAAATTGATTGAAAAAGGGAAGGCAATCTAGAAAGGTTAACTTTTATTCTTCGTGCCAGGAAACTAATATAAAACATCAACAGAACTTAATAGTAAATTTTTTAAAATACCATTTTAGATAAAAAAAAAAGCATCATGATGCATTTGGTAGCTCATAAGTTTATATATTGAACTGAATCCCCCAGTTTTTTTAAAAAATTGTTTGAGGCTAAGTTTTATTTCTCACACTAAGGTTCTATATCTCACCTACTTAAGGAAACTTTTATGACACTCAACCTTTTCATATTAATGATCATCAACAGGGAATGTGTTTTTTTTTTCTCCCCTCTCCTTTCCAGAGTGTTGATAGGTGACGATCTCTACCTATACCCCCCATAAAGGAGAAAAAGAATTTTAGGTGATATGAAAAGAAAATATTTGAAACAATATTTTACATAAAATGAAATTAAGCTTAAAATTAAAATACAAATTGTTATATTGGTCTATATATATAACATGCATGTGTCATATATAATATAGGTGAGGGACAAATCATTAGAAGACAGGAAATTCCAGAGTGTATTGGGTCTAAGAAAAGAATCCTTACTCATTTGTTTGCTTTAGTGTATTTCAATGTTGTGCCTAATTAAGTGATTTTAAAATAAATTAACTACCTAGATTTAATCATTCCACAAACATTTTACTCTAGCACCTGCCATGTGTCAGGCATTATGCTAAGTACTTAGGATACAAATGTAAAAATTAAGCATTGTTTTCTTCAGTGAATCATCTGCTTGTTCCTTCAGCTCTATCCAGTTTTGTTCTATACCCTTCCTCTTCAAGGATGCTCTCAAAAAGTAAATTTGATAAGAGGTAAATCCAACTGAAAGAAAATTTCTCTTAAAAAAAGAAATCTCTAAGAGATGTGTTGAAATTCCTTCTCTTCCCTTTCACAATTTCACTCATTCACTATACGTTTGGTGAACAGAGGGTTTTCAGTTATAACCTTACTGTCTGCTTGGAAACCATTCTGCAGAAATTTAATTGCAACTTCCTAACAAGAAAGGACCATTTTCAATTTAAAAGAAAAGAAATCAGAAGAAAAGAAAACTTGGATATTTAGAAGAACAATGAAGAGTTGAACTAGGTTTTAATCTGTTTTTTCCCCCAGTGGTCATCTATAAAAAAGAATTTGAATCTAGATAGTGAATCAGTATTTGTTAAACTTCTACTTACTCTGTGCCAGGCACTGTGCTAAAGCTGGGGATATAAAAAGGCAAAAGATAGTTTCTGCCTTTAAGTAGCTCACAATCTAATGGGTGAGACAACATGCAAAGAAATATATAAAAAGCAAATTATTCAGGAAAAAATAGGAAATAACAGAAGGAAGACACTAGAATTAAGAGAGTTTGGAAAAGGTTTCCTATAGAAAAGAAATCCTGTAGGGATTTTATTTGAGTATTAAAGGAAGCCAGAAAAGTGAATATATGGAGTTGAGGGAAGAACATTCCAGGGATAAGAGATAGCCAGAGAAAATTCCCAGAGAAAAGACCTAGAGTGTCATGTTCTTGGAACAGCAAGAAGGCCATTGTCTCTGAATCTAAGAATATGTAACAAGGAGCAAGATATAAGAAGATTGAAAAGGTGTTGTAAGAGGGAATTCTAGGTTATGAAGGGCTTTGGATACTAACAAAACTTTTGTATTTGATCCTGGAGGTAATAGGAAGTCACTAGGGTTTATTGAGGTTGTGTGTGGATATGTATGACAGCATTGGACCTGCACTTTAGGAAAATCACTTTGGTGGCTAAATAAATGATGGTTTGGAGTGCAAAGAGACAAGACAGACAGACTCATCAGCAGATTATTACAATAATCCAGATGTGAAATGATTAGGTTCTTCATTAGAGTGGTGGTAGTCAAGAGGAGATAAGGAGATGTATTGAAGAGATATTGCAAAGGCAAAATTGACAGACTTTGCCAACAGATTGGACATGGGATGGGCAGAGTGAGAGATAGTAAAGAGTTAAGGATGACAGTTCTGTTGCAAACCTGAGGAACTAGATGTTTTCATCACCTTGGTTGTTGTCCTTCATTCTCTCTAAGAGGACCATAATGACATCACCATGCTAAAGTCAAGTTTCAGTTCATCCAACCTCGGCTGATCAGACCAATAGGAGGTTAGAATGCTCTACTACAGATTAGCCACAAAGAGTCTGGGGGTATATTTGGGGTGAATTCTGTAAATTTGTGCATACTGCATTTCCTTTGAGCTATTTCCGTTCTACTTTTCCCATAGATCACAGCATCTTCTCTGATGTGCACACACCATGCTAATCAGTCCTGTACCAGTGTCTCTCATGTCACATAATCAATTCCAAAATTCTCAAGAGAGACCTTGAGAGTGTCCCTGTATTGCTTCTTCTGACCACCATGTGAACTCTTGCCCTGTGTGAGTTCTTCATAAAATAGTCTTTTTGGCAAGCATATGTTTTGCATTCAAACAACATGGTCAGTCCATTGGAGTTACACTCTTTGAAGCAGAGTATGAACGCCTGACAGTTTTAGTTAGAGAAAGGATCTCATTGTGTGGCATGTTATTGTGATGATAATTAATTTAGCAGGTACTTAGTAACTAAGGGTTAAGTAATTCTGTCAAAAAGAAGGTGTGAACTCTGTCTCCTGTTGATGACATAACAGGAAGGGGTTGGCTGAGACAGGAAGTCAATGATTGCTCCATGAGTGGAAGACTGACTTCTGTTGTGAAATGATTGAATAATTAAGTAAGGAGGGTTTTCCTCTTAGGGAAACCAAATGATTATTCTTTTGTTCTTTGTTCTAAATACTGTGTGGCCATTCTAATGTTAAGCTGTTGTGAACACTATATTGTGATTTTCTGTGATAAGATGTAATTTTGTGAATATTATACTGTACCTTGATTTTCTGAGAAAGTCTGCCTTGATTTGTTATGGAATGAATGGAGTATTCATTATACTGTGTAATCAGAAACTTAAAAGCTGTTCAAAGTAGCGTTCTTTTGGGAAGCTGCTCGAGCATGGTATTACAGTTATCCTACCCAGGTGATCTTCAGAATCTCCCTAAGACAATTCAAATGGAAGTGATTTCAGTTTCCCAGCATGGCACTGGTACACTGTCCAAGTTTCACAGGCATACAACAATGAGGTCAACAAAATGGCTCTGTAGACCTTTAGTTTGGTTGTCAGTCTAATACCTCTTCCCTCCCATACTTTCCCTGGATCCTTCCAAACACTGAGCTAGCTCTGGCAATGCCTGAGTCAACCTCTACCAATGTGTAAATCCCTGGAAAGTACACTATTAACTTATCTACAACATTCAAAACTTGGTTCCACATATGGATAGTGTTGTGGTGGCTTATGGAACACCTGTGTTTTCTTGAAGTTAACTGTTAACCCAAAATTAGCACAAGCAGTAGTGAACTGATCCTTACTTTGTTGCATCTCAGCTTCAGAGGCTGCACTGAGTGCACAATTATCTTGTAACTTTTTCAAGTTGAATTTATTATCAGTGTAGTAGCTAACTAGAAGCCGTGTTCATTCTCTTTGAAAAGCATTTGACAACATGGCTGAAAACATCATGCTAAAAATCATGGAAACAAGCACACGGCTTTGTTCCACTCCATTGGTGCAGGGGCAAGGATTTGGCAGAAAGATAATGAATTCAGTTTTGGATATATTAAGTTTAAGATACCTACTGGACATCTAGTTTGAGATAACTGAGATGCTTATAGAGATCAAAGATTGGAGGTCAGCAAAAGGTGAGGGAAGGATAGGTATATTTGAGAATCATAAGCATAAAAATAGTAATAAAATCCATGGGAGTTAATGAGATCACAAAGAGAAGTAGTATGGAAGGAGAAGAGAAGAGGACACAGGACAGAAGTCTGTGGGACTCCCATGGTGAGAGGGCATGATTTAGATGAGGATCCAGCAAAGGAGACTGAGAAGGAGCAGTCAGTTAAGTAAAAGGGGAATTAAGAGAGAGTGGTATTCTGAAAACCTAGAGAAAAGATTATAAAGAAGAGGGTAATCCTTCAGGTCAAAGGCTTAAAAGAGGTTGAGAAGAATGTAAAAGGAGAGAGAATGGCACAGCATTGTTTGGCAGATAGAGTAGCTAGCCATGGTAAGGATTAAGATCACTTCATCATTTGAGACAGTAGTCAAGGACGTAGTAGCAGAAAGCATATGAGTGATAAGGGATGAAGAAAAGGGAAGAAGACAGAGATCAGGGTGAATAGCCTCAATTTTTTTCTTTGAAATATGAGGCAAAATTCTCAGCTGAGAGGATGGGGAAAGGGAGAGCTATGGGAGGTTTGAGGAGAGGTGAAAATGTTAGGGAGAGTCTCTGCAGAGAGTGGGTTAAGTGGGTTAGTGAGTTACTGAGGGAGATATAGTAGAACTGCTTGAAGCCATGAGGAATCAGGTTATACTGTACAACATAAATTTGTAGAGCACCTGATGAGAACAGTTGCATGATTTTCTACACTTTTGTTCAGCAACACGTATAGGAGTGAACAAAAGAGGCTGAACATAAGAGTGATCCAAGGCTGATGTTTGTCAGGTTGCAATCAGCAAAATGATATGGAGGCTAGGGATTCAAGAGAGAATGACAATGTAGAGTTGAACTGATTCACCAAAGGTATCAAGATGGAGAAAACAGGAGAGAATGGCTAGTGCCAGGGAGATTTCCTAGGAGAGAATATAGGAGTCAAGGGATTACAGGTCATAGGGTTATGAAGAGTAGTTGGTTGGTTGTATGTCTTTTGTACTGAAAGAGGACAAAAATGGCATCATGATCTTGGAGTCAAGGTACAGTGTAGTTGACTTTTACTAATCAGACCAATGCCATCTCAGAAAGCTCTACCAAACAATGGGCATAAACAGTCCATTTGAATATTTGGAAATTTGTTCATGTTATGTTTCTTTACCTACTGTGATTCTACTTTGCTTATAGAGCACGGCACATTCTTTGATGCATCCTGGGTATCTATGCCAGAATCTCCTATGTTTCACAACTGATACTAAAGTTCTTGAGAGTGTCCTTGTATTGTTTCTTTTGACCTCCATTTGAACACTTGCTCTGTGTGAGTTCTACATAAAACAATATTTCAGTCAAACTTATGTTTGGGATTCAAAATATATGGCCAGTTCAATGGAGTTGAACCCTCTGCAGTAGTTTGAATGTTTGGCAGTTAAGCTCAAGAGAGGACTTCAGAGGACAGTTAGGTGCTACAGTGGATAGAATATCAGACCTGAAATCAGAAAGACTCATCTTCATAAGTTCAAAAGTGGTTCCAGGCAATTACAAAATGTGTGAGCCTACGTAAGTCATTTAATTCTGTTGCCTGTTTCCTTCCTCATCTGTAAAATGAGCTGAAGAAGGAAATGGCAAATTACTCCAGTATCTTTGCCAAGGAAACCCCAAATGGGGTCAGGAAAGGTTGGATATGCTGGAACAACAAAATTTTGTAAGGGAACTTGGTAGCCAATAGCTTATGGTCAAATAAGCACTGGAGCTAGGTCATACTCAACTTCAATACAGTTCTAACACATGGCACAGAACACCCATCTCATCTCATAATTGCCAAATTACAGCCTACATGCTTTTCTCTTTGTCTTCCATGGGAGAATAGCTTCATAGTACTTTGCACAAGATCATGGATTCCGCTGTCTACTCCAGGATCAGTTTTAGGTCTTACCACATTATCCTGTTGGGATACCTAGAGCAGCAATAGATGGGGCAAGCTTTCCTTACTACAACTGCTCCAAAAGAAAACCCAATAGACTTGACATATTAATTTCTCTCTTGTACCGAAGTCTAGGAAAACTTGGAACTGCAAATCTTTCTAAGAATAAAAGGAAAGCAGAAATGCAGTGAAATAGAAGAAGGCATCCCCATACACATTTCTTAGCTTACTTGATCCTTATTAGTTCTTTGCCCTAGCCATGTTCAAGAGACATTGGGAAACTAGATTACACATGAGAGTTGTGTATTTCAAAAACCCAGAAGAGTTTTTAGGATAAAATGATGGCCAATGGTGTTAAAAGCTACAGAATCAATAAATATAAAGAAAAATCCATTAGATTAGCCAATCAGGAAAATATTCATAACTTTGATATGCTTCAATTGAATGATTAGGCCAGAAGATGAATGTGAAAAGAAAGTGGGAAAAAAATAGATTTTTCAAGGTATTGGCTGGTGAGTGACGCCATAAATATAAAATTAGTGCTTGGATGGTGGTAGGGTCAAGTGAAGTATTGTTTTGATTTGCTTGTTTGTTTTTGGGGAGGGAGGAGCCATTCATTTTTTAAAGACATAGGAAGTGAGCCACTGGATTGGAAGAGACTAAAGATTAGAGAGGGGCCAGAATGATTGTCTGACATTCAGAGAAAGGAGACTGGAAGGAATGAGATGAAAAGCACAAGTAGAGGGGGTTAGCCTTGGTGAGAAGAGCTACCTCTACAGCAGAGATTGAAGGGTATAGCACCTATGATCAATATCTCTTATGGACAAGTACTCAATGTCAGCTTCTCACAGTGTGAAATTTGTGCTTAATAGTTCTGTCTGTTGCTACGCTCCAATCTCTGTAGGTCACTGGGGTTGAACTCAAATAGAAATGGATCCTTGTACATATTGATTTAGAAAACCACAATATTAACATTATTTATATTGTGCTGTATTATAATTTATTTCAACAAACACTCCCCAATTACATTTTAATCTGATTTGAGCTGCACTAGGATTTTTGTGGGCTACTAAACAGGAGTTTAGCAACTCTGTTCTAGATCATGCACTGCTTAGACATTTATCTCAAGGTTTGTGTTTGGTCAATTCTCCTATAGGTATATGTCAAAATCTCCAGTACACTTTAGGCATGTTTTGTCGGCTGTTCCCCATCGCTAGAATGCCCTTCTTCCTCACTTTTCCTTCCTGGTTTCCTTCAAGACCTATCTAAAATCCCACCTTTCCCAATTCTACTTAATTCCTTTCTCTCTTTCAATTATTTCCAAATTACCCCAGTAGAAAGGAAGAAGACAGTTTGTTTGCACATACGTGCTTATATGCTTGTAGGCTGCCCCTTGCATTAGAATGTAAACTCCCTGAGAAGAAGGATTGTCTTTTGCCTTTTTTGGTTTCAAAGACAGATACAGAGAAAATCTCTCTCTCTCTGTCTCTCTCTGTCTCTCTCTGTCTCTCTCTGTCTCTGTCTGTCTCTCTCTGTCTCTCTCTCTCTGTCTCTCTCTGTCTCTCTCTCTCTGTCTCTCTGTCTCTGTCTCTGTCTCTGTCTCTCTCTCTCTCAGCATAGTCTGCTGAAATTCCAGAGAGAAGAAATGGAGAGTACTATTGGACAACATAGTAAGAGAGAGAGTTGAGACCAAATACTGAAGTATCTGACCTCCAATTAAGTGCACTTTTTGTTATGACACACTCTAAATCTTTCGCTTAAATCATGCTGATTCCTGTAGAATATAGGCTCCTGGAAGACAGAGACAGTATTCTTTTTTTTTGACTATGTATTCTCTGAGCCTAAAACCTAGGAAGAGCTTAATAAAGCTATGTTGAAATGAAAATAACTGAATCAAATCAAATCAGATGACGGACCCTATATTAAGCCATGTGGACAAGATTAATTTAATATTGTTTCAAAATTTAGGTTCTTTAGAAATAATTTGAAGAGGTTCTAAGCTATACAAGGATGGGATCTGAAACTCCATAAAAATGACATCTTTAAAGTGTTAAAATAATTATAAATTGTAGGTCACCTCTTGAAATCAGAGCAATTAAAGCAATTGTTGATTTTTGTCATTGTTGTTAATGCAAGGAAAGTCTGACCCTGAGTCATGATAAATCTCTTCCATTAAAACAGCATATCACCAATTCCATTAGATATTCAGAACTCTTCTTAACAATGTTCATATTTTCAACTAATCTATACCACAAGGTAATTCTCCAGAACACCATGATAGTTTTTAAAATAAATATATTTAAATGATCTTATTAATTTGCATTAATTAACTACATATTTGCATAATTATAATTGTAATCACATTAAAATCAAGGCTGCTGTCAAATGCTGCATTTCCATGATACAACTATTTTAAAGGCATCACATAACTATTTTTGGCTGTCTTATCATATTGAGTTAAAGAATGATAGAGGTTTACATGCATTACATGCTTTATTAAGTTTTATGAGTCAGGAAAAAAATCCATACGAGAAGATCAAGGTAAAATATTATATTCAAGATCATTAAAGCTGCCAACCTGAATGGGAGGAAGCACCTTAAACTTTTATGAAACTTTAATGAATTCTCATCAAGCCTAAGGCCTTAATAGTCAAGAGGTGATGTATGCTTTTAAAGATCATATATTTTTTTAAAATGTGTTTCGCAGGGAACGATCTCTATGAACTAGTGAGTGCAAAAATATATCATTTGAGTCTATGAAATCTTTATCTTTAGGAGCTATATGTGCTTCTGGCATAGAATTCTAAAATGAAATATGTAATATATGTATGTATGTACGTACACACATATATATATATATATATATCTATATCTTTTTATACATATATGCATATATATATTTAATTGAGTATGCCTGTTATCTTGAAGGAATTTCAATTAATATAAAATATTCTCCTCATCCTTGTTATCATAGAAATCTAGATCTACTTAAACAGGTATTGTTTATATTGTAAGGTCCTTGAGTGCTGACAACATGTTTTGTTTATCTTTATAAGATCAAAAAGTACCTTTCACAGGGCTGTGCTTGAACCATGTCAATACTCCAAAAATTTTTTATTGAATGAGGAAATGTCACTAAATAAATGTCTATAATAACTAATCTACTAGAATTTGCCCCAAATAAAAGCTATAATCAACTGCTGTCTCTGATCATTATTAGACATGTCACCATGGATAAGTATTACTTTGAATGACTCCTGGTTTCACCATTTTTCTGTTTCTTATGTGACTGAACTGGCATAATCTTTACATTAGACTTCTTCATATGATACAGAGAATCAAAGCATATTCACACTCTTTTAAATTTAGTATTTTATTTTTTCCCAGGTACATGTAAAAACAATTTTAAACATTTGTTTTCAAAACTTTGAGCTCCAAATTATCTTCTCTTCTTCCTTCCCCTGCCCCACCCAATTGAGCAGGTAAGCAATTCAATATAGGTTATACATGTAAAGTCATACAAAATATTTCCATATTAGTCATGTAGTGAAGGAAAATATAGACAAAAAAAAACCTCAAGAAGAAGGAAGAAAATAAAATAGGTATGCTTCAATCTGTATTCAGATAACATTCATTCTTTCTCTGGGAATGGATGGTATTTTTCATCATAAGTCCTTGAGAGTTGTCTTAGATCGCTGCTTTGCTGAGAATAGCTAGGTTATTCACGTATAACTGATCATCTTATTGCCAATTACTTTGGCAATAATTGCCAAATATTTCCATTGCTTTGTATACAGTACATTTCACTTTGCATAAGCTCATGTAAGTCTTTTCAGGTTTTTCTGAGAGCATCCTATTCGTCATTTCTTATAACACAACAGTTTTCTGTCACTATCACATAACACAATTTGCTGATCTATTTCCCAATTGATGGGCATCCTTTCAATTTCTAATTCTTTGACATAAGAAAAGAGGTGCTATAAATATTCTTGTACATATTGGTTCTTTTCTTTTCTTTTTTAAATCTTTTTTGGCATTCAGACCTGGTAGTGGTATTGCTAGGTGAAAGGTTATGTGTGGTTTTATAGTTGGTTGGGTATAGTTCCAAACTGCTCTGAAGAATTCACAATTCCACCAATACTACATTAATGTCCAATTTTTCCCATAACTTTCCTACATTTATCATTTTTCTTTTCTATCCAATTCCCTTTCTATCCAATTTCTATCCAATTCTATCCAATCTGTCCTTTTTCTACCCAATCTATCCAATTCTATTCAATTGAATCTAATAGGTGTGGGGTAGTACCTCAGAATTGTTTTAATTTGCATTTCTCTAATCAATGGTAAGTTAGAAATTTTTTTGCATATGACCACAGATAGCTTTGATTACTTCATATGAAAACTATTCTTATCTTTTTGAACATTTATCAATTGGAGAATAGCTTTCATTTTAAAAAATTTGACTCAGTTCTCCCTCTGTTTAAGAAATGAGACATTTCTCAGAGAAACTTGCTTCAATTTATTTTCCTGCAGTTATTATAACTATATTTAACTCTACCCTATTAATCCCTGTTTATTCTATTCTTTCTGTCCTTTGACCCTATCCTTCTTCAGAAGTGTTTTGCTTATGATTCCCCCCTCCGTTATCTGCCCTCCCCTCTATCTATCCCCTTCTCTTATGTCCTTCCCTCCAACTTTCCTATAAGGTAAGATAGATTTCTATACCCAATTGAGTGTGCATGTTATTCCCTCTTTGAGCCAATTCTGAGGTGAGTAAGGTTCATTCCCTCCCTCTGTCATTTACTCCATGTTTCCCCTTACTTTAAAAGTTTTTTCTTTCCTCTTTTATGTGAGGCAATTTGTACCATTCTACCTCTCTCTTTTCCATTCCCTCAGTACACCCCTTAATTTTACTTTTTAGACATAATCCCTTTATATTCAACTCACACCTGTGCCCTCTCTCTCTCTCTCTCTCTCTCTCTCTATGTATATATACTTCTTCTAACTGCCAAATAATGAGAAATTCCCTATGAATTATAAGTATCATTTTCCTATGTACGAATGTAAACAGTTTAATGTTATTAAGTCCTGTATGATTTACCTTTCCAGATTACCTTTTTTATACTTCTCTGGAGTTTTGTATTTGAAAGTCAAATATTCTATTATGCTCTAGTCTTTTTTATCAGAAATGCTTGAAAGTCCTCTACTTCATGGAATGTCCATTTTTCCTCCTGAAGGATTATACTCAGTTTTACTGGGTGTGTGATTCTTGGTTATAATCCTATCGCCTTTGTCTTCTGGAATATATCATTTGAATCCCTCTAATCCTTTAATATAGAAGCTGCTATATATTGTGTTATACTGACTGTGGCTGAATAATACTTGAATTTTCTGGTTTCTTGTAATATTTTCTTCTTGACCTGGGAACTCTGGAATTTAGCAACAACACTCATAGAAGTTTTCATTTTGGGATGTCTTTCCAGAGGTGGTCAGTGGATTCTTTCAATTTCTATTTTGCTCTCTGGTTCTAGAGCATCAAAGCAGTCTTCCTTGATAATTTCTTGAAAGATGATATCTAGACTTTCAGGCAGTCCAATAATTTTTAAAAGATCTCTCCTGGATCTATTTTCCATGTCAGTCATTTTTCAGTGAGATACTTCACATTGTCTCCTACTTTTTCATTCCCTTCATTTTGTTTGATTGTCTCTTAGCTCATAAAGTCATTAGCTTTGATTTGCTCAATTCTAAGTTTTAAGGAATTATTTTCTTCAGTGACCTTTTGTATCTCCTTATCAATTTAGTCAAGTCTATTTTTAAAGGAATTTCTTAAGCAAATTTTTGTGCTTCTTTTTCCATTTTGTCATTTCTGCTTTTTAAGACATTCTTCTCCTCATTGGCTTTTTGTATTTCTTTCACTATTTGGTCTAGTCTGTTTTTTAAGGTGTTGTTTCCTTCAATAATTTTGTGTGTCCTTTACCAAACTGTTGGCTTGTTTTTCATGATTTTCTTGTATCACTCTCATTCCTCTTCCCAATTTTTCCTCTATCTTTCTTACTTGATTTTCAAAATCCTTTTTGAGTCCTTATATTGTCTGAAATGATTTCATATTTTTCTTGTAGGCTTTGGATGTAGGAGCTTTGACTTTGTTATCTTCTTCTGAGTGTGTGTTTTGATCTTCAGTGTTACCATAGTAATTTTTTATGATCAGATTTTTTTTCTGTTGTTTGCTCTTTTTCTTAGCCCATTTCTTGAATTTTAACTCTTTGTTAAAGCAGGGCTCTGCTTCCAGTGTGGGATGCACACTGAACCAAGCCTCAAGTGTTTTGTGCAATTGTTTTCAGAAATACTTCTAGGAGTCTGTAAGTTTTTCAGTGAATACAAAGTAGTATCATTTAAGGAGAAGTGTTTACTAGTCTCCTGGCCTGTCATCTGCTCTGTGAGTGATCACAAGCACCCTTTTCCACCCTGTAACCGTGATATGGGTCTCCACTACATTGTGGCTGCAATCTCTGGTGTCTTAGTGATGCTCCCTACCTTGGGACTTCCATCCAAGACTACAGCCTGGATCTGAGTATGGGCAAAGCAACAGAGTTCTGCCTTAGTGCTAGTAAAGAGACGCCTTTAATTTACTTCTGAACAGTTGTTCAAACCCTTTACCATCTGTGGGCTGAGAGGGCCAGAAGAAGCTGCTGCTTCTGCAGATTCAGTGGCTCCCAAGGCCTGCTCCTTGTTTGCTGGGCTGGGGTCTATGTTGTTATGTCCTGAATCCAGATGCAACCAGCCTTTCTTGCTAATCTTCTAAGCTGTTTTTAACTGGAAAATTATCTCCCCCATCCTCTTGTGGGTTCTGCTCCTCCAGGAATTTTTTGTGTTCTTAAAGATGATCAGTAGGGTTTGGGGAGAGCTCATTTGAGTGGTTGCCTTGTCTCTGTCATCTTGGCTTTGTACTCCCCCCCCCACCTTTTCTTCAGTTTCTTAATTTCTCCTCATATCTTCACATCTTAAAATTCTAGAATATGATTTTGTTTGATGTTGAATAATTTATTTTGTTCTTTGCAATCCTTTGACATCTGTTATCACCACCTTATTCTTTTGACTCAATTTCAACAGCTGAATAAATGATTTCTGATGTGTTTTTGTGGTCTGGCTTCCTCACACAGTTGGGGAGGGGGTGTTAGTTTGCTGGGATTTTGTCTTTATTGCTCTTAATTAGGAGTATGGCATTGTTATTTCCTGTGGCTGATACTAGCTAGATCTGCCAATGGTATTCTACAAATTGTCAGATATTTTGTTGACATGATTTCAATATATGTTTGAGTCCTATTCTTTGAGGTATTTCTTGTTGAAGTGACCTTTACTTTTGTGGTTTTCACTGTGGTAATGGCTACTATATTTAACTGTTGTTTAAAGTTGCTGAAAATTTTTTTAACAATTCAAATACCATGAGAAATGTGTTTATCCTTGATGATTACATCAGACACCAGACTTTTTTGAAGTATTGTTTTGCTATGATTGGTCTTATGATCTGCTAGTTGTACTCATGCTGTTAAACTAACAAGGAAGTTGTTCCTAATTTTTGTTTAAATAAGTCCATCTCATTTATAAAGAAAAAATTAATTATAAATAAGGTTTTTTGTCTTTTCCATTATCATGTAAAACTTCCAGAATCTTCATTAAATGAATATTTATTGATTATTCCCTCTTCATATTTTAGTAACTCCTTGATTTCACCTCTTATTTAACTTAATTAAAGGAGATAATTTAAGTCTTTTACATTTCTAAATATACTGAAATCCACTATCACCTTTTTCAAGCAGAATATGGCTTTTGAGTAAAGATGAAGTCAAATGAAAACATGTTATTCGTCACTTGTTGTATATGGATGACATCAAGCTATACCAAAACTATACCAAAACAAACAATAAACACATTAAATATCTTCTCTCAGAAAATCTTTTCATGTTAAATTGTCAATTAGTATATATATATATATATTAACATATTTTC
Source organism: Pseudochirops cupreus (assembly GCA_028627135.1). Taxonomy (NCBI): domain Eukaryota; kingdom Metazoa; phylum Chordata; class Mammalia; order Diprotodontia; family Pseudocheiridae; genus Pseudochirops; species Pseudochirops cupreus. The sequence goes on from JAQQSU010000029.1 coordinate 101,332, forward strand.
TTGGTTTGTACAAAGAAAAAAATAATTTCTGAAGTCTATAAACTTGAATCTGGAGACAGAGTTAGGTTTATGTACTGCTGAAATGAAGTATTTGGTCTTACATGTGATGATATATTCAAGATAGTCACTTTTTAGCTTTTAGTTTGTTTACTATTTTAACATATCAAAGTAGCTAAAAACCTAGCTTACAGGATATTGATTATTTCTGTTATTAAAGGTCCTTGTCCAATAATAAGACTAGAAGAAGAGAATGAAAGAAGGAAGGAAAAATATTTATAAAGTGCCCACCATTTGCCAGGCATTACATGAAGCACTTTACACATATTATCTCATTTGCTCCTCAAAAATCTCTGGGATATATGTGCTGTTCTTATCCACATTTTACATTTGAGGAAACTTAGGCAGAAAGAGATTAAATGATTTGTTTAAGGTAACACTTAGTAATTGTCTGAGGTCATACAGGAAATCAGGTCTTTCTAACTGCAGGTCTAGGTCTCTATGGCTGTCACCCACTTATTAAGCACACACACACACACACACACACACACACACACACACACACACACAACTTCTTATGTGTTTGCCAGAATTTAAATTAGTATTGTTTTTTTCTTTTACGTCCTAATGGTCCTATGTAAAAGCATGCTTGAGTTGTGCAGTTCGTACCTGAGATAGAACCCTGGAATCTCATTGAAATCAAGCCTCTAAAAAGAACATCAGCATCCATTTCACACACACACACACACACACACACACACACACACACGCACACACACTCATTAACCCATGCTCTAAAATGCCAAAGTAAAGAATTTTTTATAGAAATATGTTAAATAAAAAAGATTTCAGAATTCTTATTTTTAACATTATGAAGTTCAAGTCAGTTTTATTTTTCCTTCTCATTTATATTCTAAATCCTTAAGGAAACAAATTATTTGCAGTGTCCTTCAAAGTTTGATTTACTCAGTGACTGGACAAGTGAATGAGAATTAGCCTTGAAAAAGGTCTTCACATGGGCAGTGTCAACATGATGCTGTTGTTGCCTCTATCAGCACAGAATAAAATAGAAAGGAAGGGTGAATTAATTAACAGAAACTGTCTCAGCTGAGCACACTCTTTTTCTTAGTAAAAGGATAAAAGTGACAAATATGTTAAAAGAATTAATCTACAAAGATTTCCATGCAAATATATGAAAAATCAGGATTTATACCCCTTCCCCTCACACATTTGAAGCTTATGTCAGCAACATATCTGCCAAAAATAATAAACTTGTATTGATCATATTTCTTCTAAAAAAAATAGAGGATTCACAAAGTGAGGGAAAAGCTAAACAATTGTATTCTAATGACAGGAGACAATTCTGAGAAATTCAGTTCTAAATGTTAGTCTTTTAGGAAACATTGGATATTAAGTGCTAATATAATTTTAGATACTGAAGTTAATATTAATCTATGGTTTCATAGTACCTGTGATGTTTTCACTTAATTCTTCAATACATAATCACTTTGCAAAGTGCTATCCATGTGACAACCTATGAATTGCAGGAACAATTCTCTCCTTTGTGTCTATCACACCCTATATTATGTAACTGGCATTATTATCCATATTAAATCTCTTACAAGATTTTAAGTTCCTTTGAAATAGGTATTATGTTGATCCTTATCTTTGCAACTTCAATGCCTGGCAAAGTAAATTGAACATTGCACACACTAAATAAGCAATTATTGGAACAAAAATCAGATATTTTCCCAGTCATCAAAGAATGGTCAATATCCCTGGAGATGTCAAACATGTTTAGAAATGATTATAATACAAGGTAGAATGCTATAAATGCCTAACAGAAGAACCCAGTGCTATAAGAATTTGAAGGGAAAGACTATTTAAAACTAGCCTGAGATAGCAAAAATTTCCATGGAGAGGATAATATTCAGGCTGGACATGTTGAAGGTAGAAAAACAATGTCAGAAGCTTGGAAGTAGGAAAGTCTGCCAAAGATTATTGAAATAGTTAATAATCTGTTATCATTGAAATATAGAATATATGAAGGGAAATAATAAAAAAAACAATACTTGAAAGGTATGTGTGTATGTGTGTATGTGTGTACATACACACATATATGTATTTTAGCCAGAATAGGAAGTGATCTGAATGTCATACTATAATAATTAGATCTGGTAGCTCATGAACAATCATCAAAATTCTAAGACAAGATATTGGTGTGAAATTATCAAAGCCATGCAAGAGGATGATGCTGAGGGCAAAATTGCTGAATTCAGTCTCACATTATGGGATTTCAAACCGTGGCTCTTTGTTTGATTTTGCACAATTTGGTTAACATCTCTAGGTATTCATTTCTGCCTCTGTAAAATGAGTTAGATCATAGAAGTGTGAATTATGGTAGTGTAATGGTATTAATTTGAATTTGAAGACCCCTTTTTTGTATTGCAAGTAAGCAGGTACTTAGCACTTAGTAACTGATCAAGCCATTGTTGGGGAAACAGAAGGTATGAACACTTGTCTCCTGTTACTGATATAATAGGAAAGGGTTGGCTGAAACAGGAAGCTAATGCTGTGTGTATATAAGGAAAAGCCCCAGGAAGGGACAGTCAGAATTTCTTGGGATAAGAATCTGGTGGCAGAAGCTGAATTTCCTGAGAACTTGTGGTGGCTTCTTCTGAAGAGGATCCCAAGACACTGAAGAGGAGCCCAGGAGCCCAGGAGCTCCCCCTCTCCCAGGCTGTATAAGATGATGCTGATTTTTTCAATGAGCTGTAGAAGACTGAGGAAGCATGACTAAGATGCTAAAACTTTGTTTTGTCTGTTTGTGGCTTGGTTGAGCCTTGAATTCCTGGGAACAGAAATTGTGAAGGATTTGAGATGGTCTGAATATTGTGAGCTCCAATATGGAGTAGGAACTGCCTGGAGAACTGGACAAGGACCTGGGAGCTGTCTGCCTCTTAATCCAGGTGATTGTTTGGTGGATTCAGGTAGGAGTTGGGACCATGGAAGGGGATCCAGGAGATATGAGAGACCACCCCGTGTCAAGCTGAAGGAAGATTTTACTTGGATACTGTAAACTGATTGAAGAATTGTAAATTTAATAGTGACCTAGGGGTGGAGGGTCTATGTATTTTCTTATGATTGTACTTAGTGATTAATGATACTTAGTAATTGATTGCTGAATAAGTAACTGATTGAGGTAACTTAGTTTCCCCATGAGCAGAAGACTTTGGCTGTTGTACTTTGAGATGACTGAATGACTGAATAAGGAGGCAAACCTTCCTAGGGATACCAGATGATTGTTCTTTGTTCAAAACTTTGTGGCCAGTATGGTAGAAACTTGTGGCCATTTTAATTATAAGCTGTTGTGAATATTATATTTTGATTATCTGTGATAAGTTGTAGTATTGTGAATGCTGTACCTTAATTTCTGTGAATGTTTTGCTTTGATTTGTTATGGAATAAATAGAGTGTTCACTATGTGGTGTAATCACAACCTTAAAAGCTGTTCACAATAGCATTCTTTTGGAAAGCTGCTCATGCATTACATTACAAGTAGTAACAATGGGAATAGAAAGGGAGGGTTGATTAGAGACATTGTACAGGCACATGGTTTCTAACTTGATATTGGTTGGGGGAGGAAAGTAGACCCAAAATTTAGACTGAAGCTTTGAGTCTGGTTGGTAAGGAGAATGCTGATCCCATTAAAAGAAATGGAAATGAAAGAGGGAAACAGTTTTTGAGAAAAGATAAATTGGGCTTTAGAAATCACTGGTCTACCTTTTATTCAATAAATAACACGATGATGGATCATATTTAATTTTAGTTCATGACAACCACTTAGTAATGAGTCTAAGAATGTATCTCTTCACATGTGACTTCAAGTTCTTCTCTCTGATAGTTACAGGTATACCCTTTAACTCTAGCTAGCTCTTTACAATTGCACACCATCATTCCTAAGGTCAGATATATGTCAGGACAAATTTAGTATGATTACTAAAGCCACAAAAAATCTCAAACGCATAATTACTGGATTGTGGATGATTAGATTCGTTGTCATTTAGGCCAATAATAATGTTTTCATAAATGATTTATAATCTTTTGAAATGCAAAAAGAGGGAAACAGAAGAAAATCTGAGCAGTGATGAAATAGTCTGTTTTCATTTTTAAAGTGCATTTCCTTTGACAATTGCATGCCATGTTGTAGCTCATACTTTTGTAATGGCAAGCACAGGAGTAGTTCACACCTTATTTCAGCTATTGAATTAACACCTTGTTTCAGTTCACCTTACTTTTGAGGCTTGTATCAAGTCTGTTAAGAAACAGAATGTGTGAACACCAAAATTTGTGAACCCTAGAACTTGTGAAGTCCTGGAGAGGAGCTAATGACCATATTTAAGGAAAGCCCCAGGGTATGGACTATAGAACTGAGAAGAGGACTTTTGTGGTAGCAGAGTCAAGAAGGAGAAAACTTGTGGTATGCCAGCACTCTGTCTGCTCTGTCTGTATTGATGGTTGTTTGTGATACTTTGTACAGAAGCCCTGGGACCTTACTCAAAGCCCTGAAAGAGGATTTTCTGGTTGCATGTTTATGAAAGTTCTGGAGGAGGGTTTTGTAGGTCCTAGGACTTTACTGATGATTTTTGCTGACTTCTTGGACCTTGTTTGTGGGTCTGTGATGATTTATATGTTGATGATTTGTGTTGAGTTCTCAGACCTTGTTGGTGGGTCTGAGATGATTTCACAGGCAGATAGTGAATTGATGATGGTGCTGGCAATGTGTATGTATATTAACTGTGAAGGACTTGGGGTGGATTGGACACTGTGAACTTCAATATGGAATGGGAACTGGATGAAGAACTGGACAAGGAACTGGAAGCTGCCTGCCTTTGAACCCAAGTGACTGCTAGAGCTGGGACCATGGAAGAGGAACCATGGAAGCTGAGAGCCAGCTTCCAGTCAAGCTGAAAGAAGACTTTACTTGGATACTGTGTACTCACTAAGAAGATTATGATTTACTGTGACCTAAGGGTGGAGAACTTTGACTTTTGTTTGTGATTGAATTAAGGATTCTGTGATTAACTAAATGGTTATACTTTGTTGAAAACTATGTGACCACTTTTGGGAAAACTATGTGGCCATTTTAGTGATAAGTTGTTGAGTTGTGACATGGTGAATGCTGCATTTTGATTTTCTGTGATAAGTTGTAACATTGTGAATGCTATACCTTGATTTTCTGTGAATGTTTTGCTCTGATTTGTTATTGACTAGAGAGTCTAGTATACTATATAATCAGAACCTTGAAAAGCTGTTCACGGCAGCTTTCTTCTGGAAAGCTGTTGGTACTTGGCTTTACATTATGCCATAGTCAGAAGGATTACAAAGTATGGTGCCTCTGTTTGTTCCAGGATCCATGGCCATTTGGATTGAGATTGTAAGGCAAAGGATCCTGGAAGGGTATAATGTAATAGTAATGAAATTTTAAGATCCTTTTATACTGGAAGCTAACAGGTACTTAGCATCTAGTTTCAAATTAAGCCTCTGTTAAAGAAACAGAAGGTATGAACCCCTGTTGCCAATGTAACAGGAAGGGGCTGAATAGGAAACCCCTGTTGCTGATGTGACAGGAAGGGGCTGAACAGGGGGGAGCAATGCTGTATATAAGGAAAAACGCTAGCTGGGAAAGTCAGAACTTCTTGGGATGAACACCTGAAGGCTGGGCTGCTGCTACTGGACTGGAACTTCAGTGGAGAAAGTAATTTTGATTTTGAGAATGCAGCTGCTGAAGACTTCTGAGGGCCAGCAGGAGCTTCTGAGCACTTCCACGGGCCAGCCAGAGCTGAGGGCCAGCTGGAGCTGCCAAAGACTGAGGAAGCGTGACTGTGGTACCAAATGTTCTTGTGGCTTTGTTAATGTATATGAATGTTCTGTGGCTTTGTCTTCGCAGGAACAGAGATTGTGAAGGATGTTAAATGGATCGGACACTGTGAGCTTCAATGTGGAGAAGGAACTGCATGGAGAGCTGCACAAGGAGCTGGGTGCTGTCTGCCTTTGAAATCAGGTGGCAATTAGTTAGATCCAGGTGGGATCTGGGACCATGGAAGAAGAATCATGGAAGCTAAAAGCCTGCCATGAGTCAAGATGAAAAGATCACTCTGTGGGTACTGAGTAGTGAAGAAATTGTGATTTACTTGTGACTGAGGGATGGATGACCTATGTGTCTTTCCACTACCCCTTAAGAGGATACTGAATAGTGACTGATGACTGAGTAGTCACTAATGATTGAATAGTGACTGATGACTGAATAGTGACTGATTTGTAACTTAGTGCTCTCCATTGGTGGAGGACTTTGACCTTTTGTACTTTATGATTGAATGAGCTAGTTACTAAGTGACTGATTGACTAAATGATTACACTTTGTTCAAAAGTATGTGACCACTGGGGTGAAAAACTATATGGCCATTTTAGTGATAAGTTGTTGAGTTATAACATTGTGAATGCTATACCTTGATTTTCTGTGAATGTTTTGTTCTGATTTATTACTGAATAAATAGAATGTTCACTATACTGTGTAATCAGAACCTTAAAAGCTGTTCACAGCAGCAGTCCTGTGGAAAGCTGCTCACATGTAGTTTTACAACTTTGTGTGTGTGTGTGTGTGTGTGTGTGTGTGTGTGTGTGTGTGTGTGTGTGTATGTATGTGTGTTCCCCAGATGTTTGACATAGCTGTCTTCTGGTCAATGTCCATACCTATTTGGTATTACTCATCACTGAGTTTGTAACAGAATGAGAAGTAATTGTCAGTCCAAGTCAGTCAGAAAATAGCTATTCAAGAAGTAAAAGAAAAAAATTTTTCAGGAGTAATATAAAAAAATGTATTGAATAATTTATCTCATTCACGTAAATGACTTTAAAAATTAAACATAGAAATTTGAGTAAGACAAAATTTTACAAAAGGAGTACTATTTCGGACCACATGGGTCGACATCCTCTAAAGGTGTGTGAAATTTTTATTGATTTTTTTTCTGCTGTTCAGGAGTATCAAATTCTAAGCAGCATTTTCAAATGTTGCATCTACTGTAATTACAACAAGCAGAATTTTATGCATGTTGTGAAAAGTAAAATGAGCAACTACCAACTTATTAGCAACAAAGTCGTGGAGTGTATACATTTTTAAATGCTTGGTATTCACTGAGCAATATGGAAGATAAAGTTGAGACTGCTATATAAACTCAACGCAATAATATTATTCCAATAGACATAAACTGATAATGTTAGACTGAATTTCTATTGATCCATGTGATAACCTGGAATTTTTTTCTTTCTTTTTTTTTAAAGCTATAGTATTTCCTCTGATTTCCTTTCAGTCCTTAATTTCCAGCTTCCTGAACATAACTTTGGCATTTCAAACTTAATATATACAGTAACCAATTAATAATCTCCATGTTCCCTAAAATTTGTATTTTCTCCTAACTTATCTATTGTTCTTGTGTTGTTTATGATTACCCCATAACAAAACAGATGCTATTATTTTTTTTTATTTTATTTTTGGAGGGGGGAAGGTGGGGCAATTGGGTTTAAGTGACTTGCCCAAGGTCACATGGCCAATAAGTGTTAAGTGTCTGAGGCCAAATTTGAACTTAGTTCCTTCTGACTCCAGCATTGGTGCTCTATTCACTGTACCACCTAACCACCCCAGATCCTGTTATTTTTATAACTATGATATTTTTCACATCTGTCTCTTCCTTTTTGTTGATTCTCATATCTTGTGCAGGAATGACATTTTAATGAGGATCTCACACAACAGAGAGTGTTTTTAATGGGTTGTCTCAATGCAAGACACCAAGAAGCTTGTTCCTGAGAGTCCCAATGACTTGTAAAATAATTGCCTCACTAAGCCTGAGGAGCATTTGTAGACATTTTTTAAGTGGCTCAATCTGTAACTAGTGGTAAATGGGATAATCTTTGAGTGGCAGTGGAAGCATTCTAAAAACCTTTGTCATCTTCCTATATGTATTTCCTGCCTCAGTTCTTTTTTTAAATATATTTATATATTTATTTTCTTGTTTACATCATTCATTTCCGTGAGATATTGAATTACAAATTTTCTCCCCATCTTTCCCCTACCCACCACCTCAAAACAGCCATTCCACTGTATAACGCTTCCCCCAATCTGCTTTCTCCTATGTCCTTCCCCATCGCTCCAGCCTCAGTTCTGCTGGCTCCCCTATTCGTACTTATACTCCTTTACTCCTGGTGCATCATCAGATAAAGAGAGGGCCATAAGAGCAGAGCCCTTAAGTTTGCTCCTCACTAAGTCCACAGGGCCCCAAGAAATTGACCTTATTTTTTCTTTTCCATTTTACCTGAAGGAACTGGAACATCTCACCTTGTGAGGTTCAAAAGGTCAGAAGAGTAAGCTACAGTAATTAGAAAATCAGAATCTATGCTCAGTTTTGCAGCCATACCAACACCAATGCCCCAAGCAGTAAGGATGTAAGGATCTTCTAAACTCAAGTCAGGGGAAGAAAATAGTCATACAAATGTCACGCCATATCTGAACAAGAATGTAATCAGATCAATCTATCAACTGAACTAAATTTTTAATCTGTTCTCTGCAGAGACTGGGTGGTATAGGATAGAGTTTGCCCCTATGGTATGGGGAGGGGGGAAGAAACTTGTACAGTTTTTCCTGCTGTATCTTTTAATAAGCACACTATAATAGGTAATTGATGTTAAGTGATTAAATGGAGCTAGGGTGCTGGCCTTTGGCTGCTAAAAATGGGGAACATATCTAGTAAATATTCCAGCAGAAGAGTGTAGAGAAAAGATACTCCACAAATTCTAAGAATAGATTGTAGGCCTTAGGGGCAGATGAAGGTGACATTCCTCTGAGACAGGGAACACAAAGAGTACGTTCTAAAAGATGGTCTGAGAACTAGAAGGAAACTCAGAGGCCAGTAAGTTCAATCAATATTCGAACAGGAAATTACCCAAAAGACACAACTGGCAAGTTATCTCCCAACTTTTGTTGGAAGGCCTCTAGTGAGTGAATGGAAACCCAATACCTTTCAAACCTGGCCATTCCACTTTTGAAGGGTTCTGATTTCTAAAGTTCTATTCACTTTTTAATTTATTTCATTTGTTTGTTTTTCTATTTATCAAGGCTAAAACAGTCTATAAATTTTCCATCTAGTTTTGTCCTTTCAGAACAAACAAAACTAGTTTTTTGTTTTGTTTTGTTTTGTTTTTGTATCCTAGCCCTACATATGCTTAAAGAAAACTGTCTTGTTCATCCTGAGATGTCTCTTCTTCATATTAAACTATCCTCATATGACATGAATTCAAGTTTCTTCATTATTGGTTACAATTCCCTAATGCTCACCAATTATCTGGAGTAAGAGAAGAGCCTCCTAATTATTCACTCTGCATCCAATTTTTTTCTCCAATGTACTTTTCACATAGCTGCCAATATGGTCTTCCTGAAGCACTTATTTGAACATATTACTGCCCTGCTAAAAAATATCCATAAATAGGTCTCTGTTGATTTAGAATAAAACACAAATTCCTCGGCCTAGCATATATGACTCTCCATAATTATACTCCAACTTACATGGCTTAGTGATCTTCCCTTGTATTTTCCTTCATGTACTCTAAATGTGACATATTCATTACCTCAACCTCCCTGCCCTCACTCCAGAATAGAAGAAAATAAAATTCCTACAATGGAGTGTTTAATGGCAAAAAAGAGGGGCCATACTTGGGACAAATGCAGAAATGTGTCCTTGTTTCAGTCATTTGGGGATATTAGTTATTGTCTGGACAAAAAAATAGCTACAGCTCTGGAAGCCTTTAAGTAGCTTAATCTTGCCAGCCCAATCCCAAGTTGAGCAATTTAAAGGATTTGGGGCTGGGTCAGTTTTGAGGATTGTATTCCTGGCTACCCAGAGTCTACTACTTTCAGGTTTTGTTCTTCAAATGCCAATGAGGGTGTGGCCAATTTTTTTCTAGACAATGTGTAATCCTTCCTGATTAGATCAAGGAGATGTTTGCTCTTATTTCACAAAGTAATCGAGAGACAGAGAGCCCATTTTTACAGTCAAATTTATACTTTGTAACTATATTAAATGAGCTAGCATCAGAAACCAAACTTTACCCCCTTACACAATATTTCAGATAAAATGTATAGTCAAGTGTTCCCTAATCATATCCCAGTGTCTCCTACTTTTGTATGCAAGTAATCCCAAAGGATAGCAATAAATCACTTTCCTATTTCTGCCTATTAAAAAGCTTTTATTCTACCAATATACAACTTAGTTGCCATAAAGTCTTCAGACATCACTCCAAAAGTGATCTTTCCTTCTTCAAATGTTCTCAGAACACTTTTTTCAGTTTTTGTACTTTCCACATATTACTTTGCAACATTTTTATTTGTGTATATATAGAACTCTCCTCATCAAAACAGAAGGACCTATGCTTTTTGCTTCTTTTTTCCTATTTTCCAGCTTAGTGACATTCACATAGGTGATTAAAATGCCAATTGAATTAAAATAAATATTATGAACAATGTTTCTTTGGTATTTGCACTCATAAAAATGAGTTTATTTAAAAAATACAGGAATTTGGGCTAGCTGGTAGCTTAGGAATTTGAGAGAAAGGAATAACAGTACTTTTATAGAGAGTTTACAAAAAGTATTAGTCCAGATTAAGCTTTAATAAGTTTTCAATAGCACTAAGAAGTTTGGGATACCCTGCAAAACTATCATTTTCCTTCAAACTAGGAAGATAACAAAATGGAAAGAGTGAGGTAGAGAGAGAAGAGGGAGAGAGGAAAAAAGGAGAGGAAAACTTTAAATCACAGAAGATATTATCCGATTAGTGTTTTCGGGAAAAAAACAGTGTAACTGGTATATGAACAAAAATGTTTAAAGAATGGATAAAATATTGGCAAAAAGATTACAGCATCTTATCATGAGAATAATTCACTATAATCAGTTATGATTTATTCCAGAAATGCAAGGATGGTTCAATAATAGGAAAATTATTAGTATAGTTGATCATATAAACAAAAAAAAACAGTAGAAATCATATGATATATCAATAGATGCAGAAAAAGCTTTTGAAAAAATACAGCATGCATTCCTATTAACAACACTAGAAAACATAGGTATAAATGGAGTCTTCCTTAAAATAATAAGAAGCATTTACCTAAAATCAACAGCAGGTATTATATGTAATGGGTATAAGCTGGGTGGACTTCCAATAAGATCAGGGGTGAAACAAGGATGTCTACTATTACCCCTGTTATTCAATTTGGTACTAGAAATGTTAGCTGTAGCAATAAGAAAAGAAAAAGAAAGTGATAGAATTAGAATAGGTAAAGGAGAGACTAAGCTGTCACTCTTTACAAATGATATGATGATATACTTAGAGAATCCTGGAGAATCAAATAAAAAACTACTTGAGATAATGAACAAATTTAACAAAGTTGCAGGATATAAAATAAACCCACATAAATTCTTGGCATTCCTACACATTTCTAACAAAGCCCAACAGCAAGAAATAGAAAGAGAAATTCCATTTAAAGTTACTGTAGGCATTATAAAATATTTGGGAGTCTACTTGACAAAACAAACCCAGGAACTATATGCGTACAATTACAAAAGACTTTTCACACAAACAAGGTCAGATCTAAATAATTAGAAGAGCATCAGTTGCTCATGGTTAGGCTGGGCTAATATAATAAAAATGAAAATTTTTACCTAAATTAATTTACCTATTTACTGCCATACCAAACTATCAAAAATTATTTCACAGAGCTAGAAAAAAATAGCAACAAAATTCATCTGGAAGAAGAAAAGTTTTGGAATATCAAGGGAATTAATGAAAAGAAATGGTAAGGAAGGTGAACTAGCCATACTAGATTTTAAACTGTATTATAGAGCAGCAGTCATCAAAGCTACTTGGTACTGGTTGAGGAATAGAGTGGTAGATCACTGGAATAGAACAGGTACTAAAGACACAGTAGTCAATGACTATAGTAATCTGCTGTTTGATGAACCTAAAGACTCCAATTCTGGAATAAGAACTCATTATTTGACAAAAACTTCTGGGAAAACTAGAAAATAATATGGCAGAAACTGGGCATAGATATAAGATATTGATCTTACACTGTACACCAAATAAAGTCTAAATGGGTTCATGATTTAGATATAACAAATGATGCTGTAAGCAACCTGGGAGAGCAAGGAATAGTTTACCTGTCAGATTTATTTAGAAGGGAAGAATTTATGACCAAACAAGAAATACATTATGAAATACAGAATGGATATAGCTTGTAGTTTGAAGGAAATTTATTTTATATTATTCCCCCATAGCCTTTGTTAATACTATACATAAATGCTGATGATTCTTATGAATTTGTTTTGTATTACACTTTTGTTTTGTATTGAATAGGATCAAAAGCAAATAAACAAAAGCAAATGTTAGAATTAACTGCAATGTGAAAAGTGAAATCCTGGAAGTTTCATCAATAATAACAAGGCTAAGAAATGAAGTTTTTTTTTTCATCTAAGATTATATAGATTTTTACTCTTCAGAAGTGAGAATTCAACCCAGGTCTTCTCATTCCAAACCCAGAACTCTTTACAGTGTACCATAATAAGTACTACCAACAATTTTGTTTTAAAAGTGTTTTATTTATTCCTTTTTATGTTACAGTCATTTTCCAATAGATGTATCTTATTCTAATGCTCATTTCAATTATCTAATTTTATTTTAAGTACTTTACTTTTGTAAGTATTTTTAAGTAATTAAATTTTAGCTATAGATGTCCCTTTAAAGGAGATAGAGTGTCAGTGAACAATATCGTAATAGAATGATAGAATGTTAGAGACGAAAAGAATTTTTAGAGATAATTGAGTCCAATATGCTAATTTTACACATCAGGAAACTATGGAATCTAGTTAAATAATGATGATCAAAAAAGTCCTTGCTTTTTCAAATTTTCTCTTTCACAGGTGTCTGGTTTATTAAAACGTGGTGAATCTTATACTATACTTTCATGAGCATGATAAATTTTTTGATATGCAAGAATCACAGAGCGGTTGTGTCATAGATAAATACTTGGCATTGGAACCCAGAATATTTGGTTTCAAATCTTGCCATAGTAGTTAGGAGACTATTGGCAAATCGTTTACCCTATCAGTTCATTTAGGAAACTATCTAAAACTAGAAATTACATTTAAGTTGCCTGTCTGTATCAGAGTGGGTAATTTTTATTATTAAAGTTCCCTACACTAATGAAATTACTGGTCCAGGAATAACCCTCCCCAAAGAGATACTCACATAAATAACATTCAAAACATATAAGAATAGGTCAATGTAGATATAAGTAGTTAGAATAGGGTGATAATCTTCTGGAAATTTAAAGTCTTTGGAAGACTAACATATACAATTCAAAGTATAGCACATGATCATAAACTTCCTAGTTTTTCAACTGGAAATAAATACTGCTTTTTAAAAATAATCTAATTGTAAATAAGAAAAAAAAAACTGAAAAAAGGCTAATTCAAGATTACCCTTACGCTGCATAATTTAGTTTATAAACCATCATGCCGCTGGTTAAGAACTATGTTCATAAGATTCTCCTGGGGATGGTTCCCTGTCAGAAGCAACTCAACATTTCTAAAGACTCCCTGTTGTATAGTAGATACATGTAACAAGAATAAAAAGAAAAAAAGAGATTCTTTTGGGCTTCTATAAAGAGTTTAACAATCACTAGACTTCGTGGAAGAATTCTCCTGACTCCTTCATTAGCTTACAAGAGTCCTTTTTTGGCATTGTTAACCTATGAATTCCGGGTTAGCTCAACCCACAGAGTGCTGGGCTTTGAGTCAAGAAGACCTGAATCTAAATCTGGTCTATAACTCTTTTACTAGCTGTGTGATTCTGGGCATGTCATTTTACCCTATTTGTCCCTTTTTACTCAGCTATGAAATGAGCTGGAGAAGGAAATGGCAAACCATTCCAGAATCTCTGCCAAGAAAACCCCCAAAAAGGTAAACTGAGAGTAGTATATAATGGAAAATGACTAAATAACAACAACAAATATATCACTTAGGCTTGGTATCTGAATTTTTTAAAGCTATTCCTTTTACTAAAGAGTTCTTTACTTTAGAGCATTGATGAATGCTAATTTACTAGATATGATTTCTCATCATGTTTTGGAGATTTCCCTGGGTTTTTGATGGCTGTGGCAATAGATTATAAGCTAATTCAGTTCAAGGTTGAACATCAGTAGTATAATAATTAGGATATTAACTTTTTATAATAATAACTAATTATGTTAACATGGTATATCTATTCTCA
>JAQQSU010000290.1:0-29626 GCA_028627135.1 Pseudochirops cupreus
GCTCATCTCTATCTTTAAGGCATTCTTCATGTTTATTGGAGGCCCCTGGTGGGGGTGCTCTGGCTGCGCTCTCCTCCTCCCTCTCTCTCCCATGATCTTTCTTTTCCCCAAAGAAGGAATCTAGGGTTTGGTTGCAGTTCTTACTTTGCTTCTTATGCTTATTCTTAGTCATGGTTGTTCAGTCCGTGATTTTTTTTTTTAATCTCTGTGGGGCTCTGCTTCCAGAAGGGAAAGCTCTGTCTCAAATCACTGGGGTCCTCCTGCCTGCCATAGCTCTCAGGAAGGTGCTGGGACCCTTCCTACTTACTTCCGGCTCACTGGATAATGAAGACTCCAAGACTGAGGCCCAAAATGGCGATCTGGATCCAGGCCGCTCAACGCGAGAGCACTGGCTTGAGAACAATTGCTCAGTCCCCCTGCTGTCTGCAGGCTGCGGGCGGTAAGCTGCAATGCCGAGGCGGGTGCAAAACCTCTGCCTTTCGCTTTTCTGCTCTGGAGGCCTTTTGACCAGACTGCTTTTCTCTCCTGATTTCGCAGTTCCCACTGACCTAGTACTGAATGCTGCTCACAGCTGCTGCTAATCCACTCAGCACAGAGGCTCCTCTGCTGTCCAGCCGCCCCCGGGGCACAGCTGCGGCTTCAGGCCAGGCTGGTTTCTGTTCGCAGTGCTGATATGGTTCCTCGTAGCTGAGCTGACTTTAGTGGGAAGTATCTTTGTGTGCGTTTTGGAGTTCTAGGATTGGTTTAGAGTCCTATTTTATGGGTATTTTGGGGTGGCTATGTGAGAGCTGCAATATGTTGCTGCTGCTACGCCACCATCTTGGCTCCACCCCGAACTTCTTTCTCTTAAGTAGATCTATTTACATATTTTATTTCCTCTCCTCCTAATCTAGGCAGTTTATATTTTTGTAAATACTCTTCCATTTCACTTAGATTGTTAAATTTATTGGTATGTAATTGGGCAAAATAACTCCTTAAAACTGTTTTTATTTCATCTTTGTTAGTAGTATATTGACCCTTTTCATTTTTATTACTACTAATTTGGTTTTCTTTTCTCTCTTTTTAAAAACCATATTAACTGATGATTTATCTATGTTATTGTCTTTTCCCCCATAGTATCAACTCTAATTTTTGTTTATTCAGTGGTTTTCTTACACTCAATTTTATTAATCTCACCTTTAGTTTTTAGGATTTTCAATTTAGTGTTTAATTAGGAATTTTTAGTTTGTTATTTTTCTAGATTTTTTTTAAAAATTGCCTACCCAATTTTTTGGTCTGATCTTTCTCTATTTTATTGATGTAAGCATTTACAGATATACATTTCCCTCTGATTACTGATTTTGCTCTATGTATTCCATTGTTTTTGATATACTGTATTATCATTGTCATTCTCTTTAATAAAATTATTGATTTTTTTATGATTTGTTCTTTAACCCACTCATTCTTTAAGATTAGATTGTTAGCCTACAATTCATTTTTATTCAGGTTTCCATGATCTCTTATTAAATATAATTTTTATTGCATTGTGATCTGAAAAGGATGTATTTAGTATTTCTGCTTTTCTTCTTTTAACTACAAAATTTTTATGCCCTCATAGATAGTCAGTTTTTGTAACGGTACCACGTACTGCTGAAAAGGTGTATTCCTTTCTATTCCTGTTCAGTTCTCTCCAGATACCTATCATAGTTAACTTATCTAAAATTCTATTCACTTCCTTGATTTCTTTCTTTCTTTTTTTTTTTTGGTAGATTTATCTAGTTCTGAGAGGAGATGATTAAAGCCCCCCACTATTATAGTACTACTGTCTATTCCCACCTGTAATTCTTTTAACTTTTCTTTTAAAAAATTTAGATACTATAATATTTGGTGTATATAGTTTCAGTATTAATGTTGCTTCATTGTCTATAATACCTTTTATCATAATGTAGTTTCCCTGTTTATCTCTTTTAATTAATTTTATTTTAGCTTTAACTTTGTCTGACGTCATGATTGCTATTTTTTTGCATCAGATGAAGCATAATAAATTCTACTCCAGCCCTTGGTTTTAACTCTGTGGGTGTCTCTCATTTTTAAATGTGTTTCTTGAAGGCAGCATATTGTGGGATTCTGATTTTTAATTAATTCTACTATTCATTTCCGTTTTATGGGTGACTTCATCCTACTCACATTCAAAGTTATAATTACTGTTTTTATATTTCACTTAAAAAATTTTATTTTGCCTTTTTGGAGGGGGGGAAGGTAGGGCAACTGGGGTTGAGTGACTTGCCCAAAGTCACATGGCTAGTTTTTGTGTTAAGTGTCTGAGGTCAGATTTGAACTGAGGCTGGATTGCCACCTAGCCGCCCCCATTTCACTTTATCTTATTTTTCTTTGCTGTTGTCCTTCTCAGTCTCTCTTTTTACCCTATCCATCCTCACACATGTAATTTACTTGTAATCACTACCTCTCTAATCCACATCCTTTAAAGAATTCCTTCATTATCATTTACCCTTACCCTCCTATTTCTTATTCTACCTACTCTCCAAAATCTTAATCTATGTACCCTTCTAAAGGTCCCTTCCTTATCTTGTCCCCTGGCCCTCTTATTTCTTTATAAATTTAGAAGACTTTTATACCCCACTAGATGTGTATGTTGTCCCTTTTTTAATCCACATCCAATGAGATTTAGGTTTCCTCACTACCAGCCCTTCACACCTACCTGCTTCCTCTGTATCAGGTCTTACTTTCACATCTTATTTGTATGAGATAATTGTTCCTTTTTACCTCTTCCTACCCAATTTTGCTCTTTAGAATCACCCCATCATGCTCAACTCAACCCCAACCTTTCTTTCAAACTACCCAAGTAAGGATGACAGTTTTAAGAATATTGCTAACATTTTCATATATAAGATGTAAACAGTTTGACCTCATTGAGTCACTTATAATTGGTCTTTAATGTTTACCTTATATTTCTCCTTGATCTTAATCTGTTGAATTTTCCAATGAGTTCTGGTCTTTTTGTCACAAATGCCTGAAATTCTTTCAGTTTATTAAATGTCTGGTTTTTTTTTTCTCATTCAAGATTATACTCTCATTCAAGATTATATTCTCAACTTTGCTGGGTAAGTTACTTTTGGTCAGAACACCAACTTTTTTGCTCTTCAAAGTATAATGTTCCAAGACCTATGGTCCTTTAGTATAGGAACTTGTGTCTTCCTGATTGTAGCTCTTCAGTATTTAAATTGTTTTTTCTTATTGCTTGTGACATTTTCTCCTTAACCTGGGAGCTTTGAAACTTGGCTATGATATTTCTGTAAGTTTTCATCCTAGGATCAGGAGGTGATTGGTGGATTTTTTCTTTTTTCTACTTTATCATCTTATTCTAGAACTTTAGGGCAATTTTCCTTAATAATTTCTTGTAATACTATATCAAGATTCCTTTTTATTGTTGCAACTTTCAGGTAATTTAACAATTTTATAGTTTCTTCTCAATCTGTTCTCCAGATCAGTTGTTTTTTAATGAGATGTTTTATATTCTCTTCTATTTTTTTCATTCTTTTGATTTTGTTTTATTATTTATTGGTGTCTTATAATGTCATTCATTTCCCCTTGCACAATTCTTGTTTTCAAGGAGTTATTTTCTTCCTTATGTTTTTGGATCTCTTTTTCTAATTGATTGACTTTCTTTTCATAATCTCTTTTATTTTCTTGGATTGCTCTTATTTTTTCACCTAATTTTATGTTGATTTCTCTTATTTGATTCTTGAAGTCCTTTTTAAGTTCTTCAAGAACTCTTTTTGAGCTTGTGATCATTTGACATTGCTCTTTGGGGTAGGAGTGCCTTTTTTAACTTCTCTGTCTTCCTCTGAATATGAGTCCAGATTTTCTCCCTTCTTATTGTAGCTGTCTATGGTCAGGTTCTTTCTCCTTTGCTTACTCATTTTTATTTTGTTTTATTTTATTTTTAGCAGCTTATTATCATAATCAGGGTCTAGTCCTCAGTTGTGGGTAATGGTGCCCCAGGCCTCAGGTCTTTCTTATTGTTATTTCTAAACTTTATTCTCTTCCCCTAAGTCATGTTCAGGGCCCCTAGCCGCTGTGCCCCACAAACACATTTGCCCCCTGGGGTCCTTCCCATCACTGCAAACTTTAGTTCTCCTCTGTGCCCTGGAATTTAAACCCAGGATTCTGCTCTCTTACAAGTGCCTACAGCCAGCAGGGTCCCCACCCCTCTGCTATAGCAAAAGTTCCAGGGACCTGCTTGCCCACCCAGCTGCTCCCAAGGCTTGCTGTTTGTTGATTCAGTGGAGTTAACATGGAGGTATTTCCAATTCAATCATGCCAAACCTCCATCCCTGGAAGTCAAGTCTCTCCTGAGGTCTTGTCAAATGGTCTTAGAAGGATAACTGCTTTATCCCAACTTCTGTTTATTTTTGCCACTCTGTATTCACTTTAAAGTGATATTTTGTCTTGTTTATGGAGAAAATCTAACCCTAAATGAGCCATCTTCCCAGAATCCTCTCCCAGCAAGGTGCTCTCTTACTATTTTCCCTATTTGCTTGAGCATGAACTCCTTGCTACAATATTTTTGTCCTATGAGCTCCGCTATAAAGGTCATTCTCCTTTGCAAAGAAAATAGAAGCAAAATCAGCATTTACCTGCTCTTCCTTTTCTCTGTTGTAAGTTATTAGCATCCCACCCATCCCAAGCAAAGCATCTATTCCTTCTTTGTTTTTTCTTTTTCTCCCAATGTATCTTTTAAAAACTCCTTTTGTTGTTAATTTCCCTCACCAGTCCCAGATCACTATGAGCTTTAGCATTCTAACACTATGTTAAAGCAGTAGAAATCTTGGAAAATTATATTCTGAAAGGCAAAGGATTCAAACCAAGAATCACCAATTCAGCAAAGCTGAGTATAATCCTTCCAGGGAGAAAATGGATATTTAATGAAATAGAGGACTTTCAAGCTTTCCTGATGAAAAGACAGAGCTGAGTAGAAAATTTGACATTGGAATACAATACCTAAGAGAAACATAAAAAAGTAAACATGAAAGAGAAATCATAAGAAACTCAATAAAGTTAATATGTTTCAATTCCTGTATGGAAAGATAATACATATAATTCTTAAGAACTTTGTCATTCTTAGTGTTGTTAGAAGCACTCTAAATAGACAGAAGGCACCAGTGTGGGTTGATTATATTGGAATGATCTCAAAAAGAAATGAAAGGGTAAGAAAAAGGGATGCATTGGAAGAAGAGGGAAGTGAGAAGAAGGGGGAAAATTTTTCTCACATAAAAGAGGCATTCAAGGAAGAGCTTTTACAATGGAAGAGAATGAGGAGGGATAGGCAATGCTTGAACCTCACTTTCATCAGAATTGGTTCAAAGAGGGAAGGATAAATATACACATACATACATACATACATACATACATATATGCATATATATATAGAGAGAGAGAAACACACACATACATACTTAGTTGGATATAGAAGTCTGTCTTACTCAAGAGGGAAATAGGAGAAGGGGATAAGGAGAGAGGGGCATGAAAAAACAGAGGACAGATTAAGGGAAGCATTGGTCAGAAGCAAAATGGAATTTTGAAGAGGATAAAAAGACTTTTGACAGGACAAAAATGGAGAAAGAAAGATAAACAAGAAAATAGGATGGAGGAAAATACAATTAGTAATCATGATTGTGAATGTGAATGGGATGAACTCACCCATAAAATGGAAGCAGATAGCAGAATGGATTAGAAACTAGAATCTAGCAATGTTTTGTTTACAAGAGACACAGAAACAGAAAGGCACACAGAGGATTAAAATAAGGAGATGGAGAAGAATTTCTATGCTCTCTATTATGCTTCTGAATAAGTAAAAAGAAAAGGCAGATATAGCAATCATGATCTCAGACAAAGCAAAAGCAAAAATAGACCTAATAATAATAATCAGGGAAACTACATGTTGCTAAAGGGTACCATAGGACAGTGAAATAATATCAAAAATTTCTATAGCAAGTTTCTCTGATAAAGGTCTCATTTCTCGACTATATAGGGAACTGAGTCAAATTTATAAAAGCAGTAAAATATGAAAAAAGGAAGATCAGAAATTCTAGGACTTGCCCCTCCCAAACCTACTCTCCACCATCTTGCAAAGAACTGAGTCACCAAACTACAAAGCCAGTCCATGTGGTAGGTAATGCCACATCTTTATAGCTTTCAATGGGCTTCCCAATATAAAAAGGCAACAATGAATCACACCTGGAATATCAGGACCACAGCAAAGATAATCATAGCTTCTGCACAAGTACCATCAATCATCCTCAAGATCAAAGTCATCAGGTAAATTAGCTAAGAGATCATTATTCTTTTGCATGCAGCTTATTCCAGTGCCATGCCCAATACTGAGATTTATCTTAACCATCACCCACTCCACGTTACCTGGCCCAATAGCCAAGAAACCTCTCTTTCTGGGATCCCAAGGAAAGGTGGCAGAGATATCAAATTCTTGCCCCCACTTTCCCAAGAGCTCTTTGAGAGACTACCCTTCTTCTTCCATGGGAGTTGGAAAGACAGCTTCGCGATGCTTGTCACAAAAAACAAACCACCTCTCAGTGCCACCAGCTGGTCTACCAAGTCTCTCCTAGGGAAGTGACCATTGAGTTATTATATTAGTAACATTTTAGAAGGGTCTTATCAGATCTAGTTCACAGTAAGCAGAGGGATATCCTAGGCCTGCCTTTGTCACTGCCCATGCCAATGCCTACTCTTCTAGGGGCTCTGTCTATTCTGATGCCATTGGGGCCTCTGATGATGCCCATTGCCACTTAAGTCCACGCCACTCCCACTGCTTCTGTCACAATCAGGCCTTTGCTGCTATCTAATGAGACTACTACTGGGGTCTGAGGATTTCCATTTTTCCTGTAGGCCAGGAAAGGTCTCTGATTCTATCCACTGCCCTATAGTGGGCTGACCATTGTTCTCCTGTGCGAGGGCTTGAGTACTGCCACTGCTGCTGCTGGGATGTGAATTCTGATCTTCTATGCCAGGGCCGAGTGATGGGCCAAGTGATGCTTTCTATACCAGGGCTTCAGCCCTACAATGGATGCTTTCACTGTTCTTCTTGCACTAGACCTGAACAATCTACTGTCCATACTGTTGGCTAGGTGTCACCACCCCTATCTGGTTCCCAGTGTTGATGTTAGGAACACAGGGTGCCTCAGGAAACTCCAACTAGTTCTGACCAGTCAGATTAGAGCTTGGATTCTTTCTTCTGACAGTGGTCATTGCTTCCAAGGCAGGACATTCCTCTTATTGCTAGTCAACATCCACAGAGGGACCTGGAAGTTGCTGCCATCTGGAAATCACAAGGCTGCCACCAAGGATATCCACTCAGAATCACTCACCTGTGCTCAGGGAAAGAGACAAAGAGCAAAAGGTCAGTTGTGAGAATGAACCCCAAAATCTGAAATAGTTTTAGAAAGAAATTTTTTAGATTGTTTGGTAGGAAGAGAGCCAGAAAGAAGGGGTGACTCTCCCCTTGAGTCTTTGTAATGTAACTCCTTGAGTTACATTATTTAGAGTTTATACAAGAGCATAAGGACTGATTGCCTGATTGGTCTCACATAGATAGTAGGTAGTTTTCAAAAGGTCGGTTTGAGATGTGTATCAGCAGGTTAAGTCAATCTAATTTGGGAGACCCTAAGCACAAGCTTTGGGTAGACATAAATAAAGACCTGAGCAGAGGTCAGCTTGACTTCTACAGTAACCTTTTGGGTTAAACAATTTTCTAGTCACATAAAAGCAAATTCAAACAACATTAATAAATGATAAATATTTTCTCCACAAGAGACTTCTCTAGGTCAGCACATATGCTCCATTTCATGCTATATCCAAGCAGATAGTGCTTCTGCCAGGGTGAGGAAGGGTACCTGGGTCATGAACTCAACAGTGGGAGAAAGAGAGAGAAGGAGAAAGGGGAAGAGGGAAAGAGAGAGAGGCAGAGATAGAGACAGAGAGTTCCCAATTCTAGAGCAAAAGTAGAAGCTAACTTCCCTTTCAAAATATTTTCATTGACATGTCCCCATGTCACCCCACATCTTCTACCAAAACTGGGGCACATTTGACCATATCCCAATTCAGAAAGATCTGTGGCATTCTGGGGAGGATCAAGTGTTTTTCCCAGTGCCCTGCACCAAAGAAATACACCAAAGTATACGTGGCTCCATTTCTAAGTGACCTCCCAAATGCCATCTAAGGAGTACCCAGCAGTACATTCAATCAGTTTTTAAACAGTTCCCAAAACCCCAGTGTGGTTCGGGGCAGGGCAGAGAGAGTACAAGGCATACCACAGCTGGTGGTCTTGGAAATCATGATCACCCCCAAACACAAGTTTAGCTTGGGCACAGCTTTGACCTGAACTCTGTTCTCGTATTGCAGATCAGTTGCTTGTTCCATCTAAATCTATATTAACAAGTTGATGGGCAGCCTCTTGACTACCAGCCCCTCGCAGGGCTCCAGTTTCACTTTAGTAGCTGTTGCGCATGACTCGTAGCCCCATAGTAAGTTATAATTATTAACCATTTTAAAGAACATCTTATTTTAAAAATTAACACAGCTTATTAGGAAACTAGACAGTCCAATGCACAATGTGACAGAAATTATTTCCCTACATAATCTTGTGTATTTTAAAACCTGAAACAAAACTTCTTGTTTGGGATGACTTTGGGTGACATTAATTCCAGTGAACACTTTTCCGCATAGCTTTACACAAAAGTGAATTCATTTTAGAATCTTAAAGTTAATCAGTAACAATAGGCAACAGTTATGTAACAGACACTGTGGTAAGCACTTTACCATTATGGGAGGAAGAAAGTACTGTGGATCTGAATTCCTCTTTTAAAATTCCAACAAAACGTCGCATACTCTAACTTTATTTATCAATAAGGCTTACAACAAGGACCTGGGCAATCATTTCCACAAAGTATAATTTGTAGGTGTTGAAGCCAATGGCCAAGGAAAAATACTTATTTCTTCATCCTTTTGGGAGGAGTTGTTTGTGGAAATACCTGCAAAGGTTTAGTGTGTTTAGGAGCTTAACTGTTCTCTGAGGTCTTTTGGACAATTAGAATTTGTTACAAATCACATAGATTTTAAGTGATAGTCAAATAAACTCATATAAAACTCAGCACAGCTTCATTCAGGGTTCCTCATTGTAGAATGTCACAATGTACAGTAAACAAGCTGACTTTGGAGAAATCATCTATCTCCTCAAAGTTAACCTCTCCTATGCTAGAGAAGCATTCATCTACTTATTTCACAAAGGAATTTAGCAGTACCCAATAACCAAATTCCAGAGCTCTCAGGTCAAAGTGAAAATACTGCAAGAGACCAGAAAGAAACAGTTCAAATACCATGGAGCCATAGTCAGAATTACACAAGATTTAGCAGCTACAACTCTGTAAAGGAGTTGAGGGCTTGGAATATCACATTCTGAAAGGCAAAGGAGATTGGATTATAACCAAGCTATCCAGCAAAACGATATAAATCTAGAGCAGAAAATGGATATTTAATGAAATAGAAGAATTACAAGCATTCCTGATGAAAAGAAGAGAGCTGAATAGAAAAAACTGACACTGAAACACAAGACTCAAGAGAGGAATACAAAGGTAAACATGACTGAGACATCATGAAGAACTTTACAAGTTCCAGATAGGAAGATAATACATGTAACCCCCAAGAACTTTATCATCATTAGGGAAATTAGAAGGTGTCTACTTGGGGGACATTGTTGTGAGTCTAGTATGTTAGGATGATCTTGAAAGAAGAACGAAAGGCTGAAAAAAGAGGAATTTTTCAGGGCAAGCACGCTTCCTACCTTGTGGAAGGAAAACTAGAGGTATAGAGTGAGACATACATTTTCCTACATGGGTAACGAACAAATTTATTTTGCTTGACTATACTTATATGTTAAAAGGGAGTGAAATGTTTGTGGGTAATGACAAGGATACAAAAAAATTAGAAAAGAAAAAAAAAGATTGTGAACTATCTAAAAAACATTAAAATAACAGGAGGAAGTTAAGAAAGGGACATAGATTTGCAGGGAATCTTTCCCCAGGGGATTAAATTTACTATCTGCTGAAAAACCAAACATAACAGAAGTTTACAGCTCCATATACCTTTGTCCTTTCTGCTCTTTTTTTGTAGGTTGCAGTGTTCGTGTTTAAGCTCATAATAGAAAAAATAAAATTTAAAAGAAAAAAAAGGTAATGCTAGCACTGCCATGGAGATGAGATGTTCAAGCAGATGCTATTCGAGATGTCCACTAATTAGCAAAATTTTGGAACTGAGACTTCTGGGAAGGCTTTTTGGTGGTGATTTCTGGGATAAAGAAACCAAAAGGAAAGGAGTAAGGAACACAGAGCTCATGAGTCTGTATTACAAAACTTCGCCATCCAAGCTGGATCCATATATGGGTATCCAGACATTTTTCTCCCTGGCCCTTTCCCTTCTGGAACATTGTGACAAGGTACTGTTGCTGGGATGAACCCAATGTTCCCATTGCTACAGCAGCAGCAGAAAGGGGTGCTGCTATATTAGTGTAGACAACGATCGGTGACCCAAGTCAATCACCCCACTCAGGGACAATCTCCTTCTCCCCTGTTCCCTAGGCAGAGAAGGAAGCATCTCATTCACTGAGAAACCATGCATAGTTTTGCTTCTCTCCTTCCCTCAAGGGAAAGGGTAAAAACAAGAAAAGTCCAGTTTCTAAAGTTGCTAAGCAAATGGATTATACTCTTTTCCCTTTGCTCTCTGTTCTTTTATTGCTTTTTATTTGCGTTTTATATAAATATAAAGCACAATCCTACAGCTGTTAATGCATGAAGACTGGGTTAAAGACACATTTGGATCCATATCCAAATGTCTGGATCTGAGTAGAGAGTAAGAGACAGAGACACATTCAGTGAGAAGTGGCAGGGATAGGAACTGCCCCCTTCAGATAGCACCCATCCCACGCTAGATACATTTCAGACACTGTAAGTATTCTCAAGCCAGCTCCACTGGATAAATAAGGGAAAATTTTATTCAGAGACAGAGAGTAATAACCTAAAATGAATCAAAACCACCAGGATATAGTAGAGATAATTTTTTAAACCCAGGCCTCAGGAAATCTGGTGCCTGACTTTGTGTATTACGTGAGTTCCTTTTTGGATTCTTTGCTGGCTATCTCACGAAAATTACCCCTTGGTTGAACATATTAGCCAATTAACATAAAGGTGAGATTTTACTAGCTAGGGACTTTCCTCACCCATTCATGCTAGTACATAATTCACATGTAGATATGTTTACCAATCTAGCACAAAGGAAAATATACTCAAATTCCTTTGTTTTTTTAAGAGAGAGAGTTTTAGGAGTTTGCCCAAATAAAAAAAAAATGGACAAAAAGACCTCTGAGGTCCTTTCCAGTTTGAAATTTATGGTCCTGTTTTCAAACTCAGTTCTTTGAACATTAACCAATTCAACTCAAGAGATGTTAAAACACTTTCTTTACCAGGTCATTCATTTAGCTACCATGTTTTTGTAACTGACACTGGACACTTTTGGCGTAATGTACTTGTAAGAAATAGAACTTTTATACTAAACCCATCAATCACTTCTCTGGAGTCATAACAGAGACTGTAAATTCCTTCTCCACCAGGGGGCAATACAGTGCTACATCTTCCAAAGGCTGCATCATCACAAAACCTAATTCTTCTACCCACACAGATCACAACTTACAGCATTGCCGTGATTGAAAATTTCATCACGAGGATTGACGAACCACCTGAAATCTCCATAGGCTTGTATTTGGAAGAGAGAGTGAGCCTACATCTGAAAAGTGTTTCCGACTTAGTTGAATCTGCTACCTATAATATCTCTCCTCTCTCATGCCTCCAAGAATTCAGAGTTATGTCCATTCTAGATAAATCAACATAGCAGGAATTTACTGAAAGCTAGAGAAATGGTGAAAGTAGCTAAGTATCAGATTGGAGAGAATGCTGGACTGGAATGAGAAAACCCTGAGTTCAAATCCAACCTCAAATATTTATTGGCTATAGAGACAGGATGAAACCAGTGTGTTATGAGCTTTAAATGTCAATTAGATGAATTAGTGGGCATCTAGGTGACGCAGTAGATAGGGTGCCAGGCCCTGGAGTCAGGAAGACCCATCACTCTGAGTTCAAATTTGGCTTCAGGTACCGATTAGCCGTGTGACCTTGGGCAAGTCACTTAACCCTGTTTGCCTCAGTTTCCTCATCTGTGAAATGAGTTGGAGAAGGAAATGGCAAACCTCTCCAATATCTTTGCCATTTGTTAGTCATTTTTCAGTCATGTCCGACTCCTTGTGACCTCATTTGGGGTTTTCTTGGCAAATATAAAGATCATGAAGAGTTGAACATGACAGAAAACAGCCGAACCACAACAGCAACAAAGGGGAATTTGATTCTAGAGTTAATAGAGAGCTATTTGAGCTTACTGAGATGATGTCATTGTATTTGCGCTGTAGAAAAATCAGTTTGACTGCCATGTAAAGGATGGTTGGAAAGGGGAGAGGCTTGAGGCAGGGAGAGCCATTAAGAGGCTATTGGCAATGACCCAAATGTAAAATGATTAGCCCCTGAACTAAGGTGTTGACTGTATCAATGGAGAAAAGATGTGAGAAATGTGAGATAGAAATGACAAGATGGGTGGGGTGAAGATTTAATCACCATCTCCCGAAATTCTTTCCTGGCCTCTAATCTCACACCTCCAACTACCTTTTGGACATCTGGAATTGGATGACCAGTAGACAATTTAAACTTAACATGTCAGTGGGCAGCAAGGTGACACAGTAGAGTATGGGTCCTGGAGTCAGGAGGATCTGAGTTCAAATCTGGCCTCAGACACTTGACACACTTACTAGCTGTGTGACCTTGGGCGAGTCACTTAACCCCAATTGCCTTGCCTTCCCCCCTCCAAAAAAAAAACCAACCCAAAAAACTTAATATGTCTTAAAAGGGAATTCATCCTCTTTTCCCCTAAACCCTCTGCTACCCTCCTACCTTCCACATTACTGTAGAAGACAACACTATCCTCCCAACTCTTTTGGCTTGCACCTTGTGAGTCATCCTGGACCCTTCGCTATCTCTCACTCCCCCATTTCCAATCTGTTGCCAAGGTCTGTTGATTTCACCTTTGCAACATCTCTCTAATATGCCTCCTTTTCTCCTCTGATACCACCACCCTTCTAATGCAGGCTGTCATGCCTCAACTACTGCAATGGCCTACTGGTGGGTCTGCCTGCCTCAAGTCTCTCCCCACTCCAAGCCAACATCCATTCAGTCACTAAAGTGATTTTCCTAAAGCTAGATCTGACCATGTCACAGTCACTGCCACCATTACCACCCTTCTCAATTAACTCCAATGGCTCCCTATTGCCTCCAGGATCAAATACAAAATGTGTGGCATTCAAAGTCTTTTATAACCTTACCCCCTCCTACCTTTCCAGTCCTCTTATACCTTACTCCCTGACACATATTCTTTGATCCAGTGATGCTGGCCTCCTGACTGTTCCATAAATGAGACACTCCATCTCTTGGCTCCAGACTTTTTCTCTGGTTGTTCCTAATGCCTGAAATGCTATCCCTCTTTCACTCCAACTGCTGACCTGACTACTAACCTCCCCAGCTTCCTTTAAGTCTCAGCTAAAATCCAACCTTCTACAGAATGTCTTCCCCAACCCCTCTTAATTCTAGAACAGACCTGCACAACTTGGCAGTAAGTAGGGACCAAAAGTAAAATAGGCTAAACTTCTTCGGGCAGAAGATGGGCTTTTAGAGGATCACTTTCCAAGTAAAGGTATAATTAATGATTAAGCTATTTTGCAAATAAACCGTATTTTTAAAAAAGGGAAATTTCAATTAATATCAATTAACTATACTTATTACTTAAGCTTTTTATCACAAAATCACATTAATATTAAAAAAATCACTTTGCTAAGCAGTACAAGGTTTACTACATTTTTACAGATTTTCTTACTGTAATGGGTGGGATGTATTACACGCACTTCTTGTCAGCAATCAGTTTGTCATGCTCTAGAATCATGTTTGAAACTGATTTCTTTAGAAGTCTGAAAACTAACCTTAGTAGCCGCTTCATTTTCTGAGTTTACTTTGGTGAGAAAAAAAATGTTTCCCACTGAGATTTTTCAACAATTTGGATGCTGTAATTTATTTTTCATTGGTGTCCAATTTGCTTAAGTCAGGATGTTTTGATGCAACATGTTGCTGAAGATTGTATTCCTTTGGAACATCTATTACTTCTTGGCAAACAAGATTCAATATTTTGTCTCGTGTTGGTAAACGATTATCTAATTGTCCATTCCAGATTAAACATTCTACACTCTGATTTGATCTTCTGTTTCTTTTTTATCACCCATTTTACAAAGTCACCCCCCAAAATGTTAATGTTAGAACCCAAAATTCTCCACAGCAGCTGCTCACATACAAAGAAATAGTGAACTGAGTGTCTGACGCTGGAGAGAGCACCAGGTACCCATGTAACTTGGATGCAGCTACATGGTAAGGAAGGGGAAGAAGCCCTCGAGCTGCTGCCCATCATCTCGTAGCGAGCATCAGATGTACGGCTACACTCACTTTGTCCCTGTTCAGGGCCAGTAACGAGTGAAAACACAGAGAAGACGACTCTTGCTTCTCTCAGACTAGAGAGACAGACCGATAACGGCTGGTCGCCGTGGTTCATGTGACAAACAGGGGAGAGTGCTTAGTGGCAACCTCCTGCCATGTTACATGAGGGGCACGATAGTGATTAGTGGAAGGCAGGTTCAGCGGGGTACAGACAAAACACTTGTTACATTTTTATTTTTTTTTCCATCCTTGACATTTTTCATGGGCTGCCTGAAGTCCTCTGGGGCTGCAAGCGGCCTGCAGACTGTATGTTGTGCAGGCCTGTTCTAGAACCTTAACTCGGTTAATTACTATTTATCTCGTGTATCACTTACTTTGTTCATATTTGCGTGTTGTTTCTCCCATTAGATCTAAGCTCCCTGAGGGCAGGGCATTTAGCACAGAATCAGGAACACAGAAGGCACTTAGTAAGTGTTTATTGATTGAGCAAGTGTGAGAAAAGGAGAATTTTGGGTTCTAACATTAACATTTTGGGGGGTGACTTTGTAAAATGGGTGATAAAAAAGAAACAGAAGATCAAATCAGAGTGTAGAATGTTTAATCTGGAATGGACAATTAGATAATCGTTTACCAACACGAGACAAAATATTGAATCTTGTTTGCCAAGAAGTAATAGATGTTCCAAAGGAATACAATCTTCAGCAACATGTTGCATCAAAACATCCTGACTTAAGCAAATTGGACACCAATGAAAAATAAATTACAGCATCCAAATTGTTGAAAAATCTCAGTGGGAAACATTTTTTTTCTCACCAAAGTAAACTCAGAAAATGAAGCGGCTACTAAGGTTAGTTTTCAGACTTCTAAAGAAATCAGTTTCAAACATGATTCTAGAGCATGACAAACTGATTGCTGACAAGAAGTGCGTGTAATACATCCCACCCATTACAGTAAGAAAATCTGTAAAAATGTAGTAAACCTTGTACTGCTTAGCAAAGTGATTTTTTTAATATTAATGTGATTTTGTGATAAAAAGCTTAAGTAATAAGTATAGTTAATTGATATTAATTGAAATTTCCCTTTTTTAAAAATACGGTTTATTTGCAAAATAGCTTAATCATTAATTATACCTTTACTTGGAAAGTGATCCTCTAAAAGCCCATCTTCTGCCCGAAGAAGTTTAGCCTATTTTACTTTTGGTCCCTACTTACTGCCAAGTTGTGCAGGTCTGTTCTAGAATTAAGAGGGGTTGGGGAAGACATTCTGTAGAAGGTTGGATTTTAGCTGAGACTTAAAGGAAGCTGGGGAGGTTAGTAGTCAGGTCAGCAGTTGGAGTGAAAGAGGGATAGCATTTCAGGCATTAGGAACAACCAGAGAAAAAGTCTGGAGCCAAGAGATGGAGTGTCTCATTTATGGAACAGTCAGGAGGCCAGCATCACTGGATCAAAGAATATGTGTCAGGGAGTAAGGTATAAGAGGACTGGAAAGGTAGGAGGGGGTAAGGTTATAAAAGACTTTGAATGCCACACATTTTGTATTTGATCCTGGAGGCAATAGGGAGCCATTGGAGTTAATTGAGAAGGGTGGTAATGGTGGCAGTGACTGTGACATGGTCAGATCTAGCTTTAGGAAAATCACTTTAGTGACTGAATGGATGTTGGCTTGGAGTGGGGAGAGACTTGAGGCAGGCAGACCCACCAGTAGGCCATTGCAGTAGTTGAGGCATGACAGCCTGCATTAGAAGGGTGGTGGTATCAGAGGAGAAAAGGAGGCATATTAGAGAGATGTTGCAAAGGTGAAATCAACAGACCTTGGCAACAGATTGGAAATGGGGGAGTGAGAGATAGCGAAGGGTCCAGGATGACTCACAAGGTGCAAGCCAAAAGAGTTGGGAGGATAGTGTTGTCTTCTACAGTAATGTGGAAGGTAGGAGGGTAGCAGAGGGTTTAGGGGAAAAGAGGATGAATTCCCTTTTAAGACATATTAAGTTTTTTGGGTTGGTTTTTTTTTTGGAGGGGGGAAGGCAAGGCAATTGGGGTTAAGTGACTCGCCCAAGGTCACACAGCTAGTAAGTGTGTCAAGTGTCTGAGGCCAGATTTGAACTCAGATCCTCCTGACTCCAGGACCCATACTCTACTGTGTCACCTTGCTGCCCACTGACATGTTAAGTTTAAATTGTCTACTGGTCATCCAATTCCAGATGTCCAAAAGGTAGTTGGAGGTGTGAGATTAGAGGCCAGGAAAGAATTTCGGGAGATGGTGATTAAATCTTCACCCCACCCATCTTGTCATTTCTATCTCACATTTCTCACATCTTTTCTCCATTGATACAGTCAACACCTTAGTTCAGGGGCTAATCATTTTACATTTGGGTCATTGCCAATAGCCTCTTAATGGCTCTCCCTGCCTCAAGCCTCTCCCCTTTCCAACCATCCTTTACATGGCAGTCAAACTGATTTTTCTACAGCGCAAATACAATGACATCATCTCAGTAAGCTCAAATAGCTCTCTATTAACTCTAGAATCAAATTCCCCTTTGTTGCTGTTGTGGTTCGGCTGTTTTCTGTCATGTTCAACTCTTCATGATCTTTATATTTGCCAAGAAAACCCCAAATGAGGTCACAAGGAGTCGGACATGACTGAAAAATGACTAACAAATGGCAAAGATATTGGAGAGGTTTGCCATTTCCTTCTCCAACTCATTTCACAGATGAGGAAACTGAGGCAAACAGGGTTAAGTGACTTGCCCAAGGTCACACGGCTAATCGGTACCTGAAGCCAAATTTGAACTCAGAGTGATGGGTCTTCCTGACTCCAGGGCCTGGCACCCTATCTACTGCGTCACCTAGATGCCCACTAATTCATCTAATTGACATTTAAAGCTCATAACACACTGGTTTCATCCTGTCTCTATAGCCAATAAATATTTGAGGTTGGATTTGAACTCAGGGTTTTCTCATTCCAGTCCAGCATTCTCTCCAATCTGATACTTAGCTACTTTCACCATTTCTCTAGCTTTCAGTAAATTCCTGCTATGTTGATTTATCTAGAATGGACATAACTCTGAATTCTTGGAGGCATGAGAGAGGAGAGATATTATAGGTAGCAGATTCAACTAAGTCGGAAACACTTTTCAGATGTAGGCTCACTCTCTCTTCCAAATACAAGCCTATGGAGATTTCAGGTGGTTCGTCAATCCTCGTGATGAAATTTTCAATCACGGCAATGCTGTAAGTTGTGATCTGTGTGGGTAGAAGAATTAGGTTTTGTGATGATGCAGCCTTTGGAAGATGTAGCACTGTATTGCCCCCTGGTGGAGAAGGAATTTACAGTCTCTGTTATGACTCCAGAGAAGTGATTGATGGGTTTAGTATAAAAGTTCTATTTCTTACAAGTACATTACGCCAAAAGTGTCCAGTGTCAGTTACAAAAACATGGTAGCTAAATGAATGACCTGGTAAAGAAAGTGTTTTAACATCTCTTGAGTTGAATTGGTTAATGTTCAAAGAACTGAGTTTGAAAACAGGACCATAAATTTCAAACTGGAAAGGACCTCAGAGGTCTTTTTGTCCATTTTTTTTTTATTTGGGCAAACTCCTAAAACTCTCTCTCTTAAAAAAACAAAGGAATTTGAGTATATTTTCCTTTGTGCTAGATTGGTAAACATATCTACATGTGAATTATGTACTAGCATGAATGGGTGAGGAAAGTCCCTAGCTAGTAAAATCTCACCTTTATGTTAATTGGCTAATATGTTCAACCAAGGGGTAATTTTCGTGAGATAGCCAGCAAAGAATCCAAAAAGGAACTCACGTAATACACAAAGTCAGGCACCAGATTTCCTGAGGCCTGGGTTTAAAAAATTATCTCTACTATATCCTGGTGGTTTTGATTCATTTTAGGTTATTACTCTCTGTCTCTGAATAAAATTTTCCCTTATTTATCCAGTGGAGCTGGCTTGAGAATACTTACAGTGTCTGAAATGTATCTAGCGTGGGATGGGTGCTATCTGAAGGGGGCAGTTCCTATCCCTGCCACTTCTCACTGAATGTGTCTCTGTCTCTTACTCTCTACTCAGATCCAGACATTTGGATATGGATCCAAATGTGTCTTTAACCCAGTCTTCATGCATTAACAGCTGTAGGATTGTGCTTTATATTTATATAAAACGCAAATAAAAAGCAATAAAAGAACAGAGAGCAAAGGGAAAAGAGTATAATCCATTTGCTTAGCAACTTTAGAAACTGGACTTTTCTTGTTTTTACCCTTTCCCTTGAGGGAAGGAGAGAAGCAAAACTATGCATGGTTTCTCAGTGAATGAGATGCTTCCTTCTCTGCCTAGGGAACAGGGGAGAAGGAGATTGTCCCTGAGTGGGGTGATTGACTTGGGTCACCGATCGTTGTCTACACTAATATAGCAGCACCCCTTTCTGCTGCTGCTGTAGCAATGGGAACATTGGGTTCATCCCAGCAACAGTACCTTGTCACAATGTTCCAGAAGGGAAAGGGCCAGGGAGAAAAATGTCTGGATACCCATATATGGATCCAGCTTGGATGGCGAAGTTTTGTAATACAGACTCATGAGCTCTGTGTTCCTTACTCCTTTCCTTTTGGTTTCTTTATCCCAGAAATCACCACCAAAAAGCCTTCCCAGAAGTCTCAGTTCCAAAATTTTGCTAATTAGTGGACATCTCGAATAGCATCTGCTTGAACATCTCATCTCCATGGCAGTGCTAGCATTACCTTTTTTTTCTTTTAAATTTTATTTTTTCTATTATGAGCTTAAACACGAACACTGCAACCTACAAAAAAAGAGCAGAAAGGACAAAGGTATATGGAGCTGTAAACTTCTGTTATGTTTGGTTTTTCAGCAGATAGTAAATTTAATCCCCTGGGGAAAGATTCCCTGCAAATCTATGTCCCTTTCTTAACTTCCTCCTGTTATTTTAATGTTTTTTAGATAGTTCACAATCTTTTTTTTTCTTTTCTAATTTTTTTGTATCCTTGTCATTACCCACAAACATTTCACTCCCTTTTAACATATAAGTATAGTCAAGCAAAATAAATTTGTTCGTTACCCATGTAGGAAAATGTATGTCTCACTCTATACCTCTAGTTTTCCTTCCACAAGGTAGGAAGCGTGCTTGCCCTGAAAAATTCCTCTTTTTTCAGCCTTTCGTTCTTCTTTCAAGATCATCCTAACATACTAGACTCACAACAATGTCCCCCAAGTAGACACCTTCTAATTTCCCTAATGATGATAAAGTTCTTGGGGGTTACATGTATTATCTTCCTATCTGGAACTTGTAAAGTTCTTCATGATGTCTCAGTCATGTTTACCTTTGTATTCCTCTCTTGAGTCTTGTGTTTCAGTGTCAGTTTTTTCTATTCAGCTCTCTTCTTTTCATCAGGAATGCTTGTAATTCTTCTATTTCATTAAATATCCATTTTCTGCTCTAGATTTATATCGTTTTGCTGGATAGCTTGGTTATAATCCAATCTCCTTTGCCTTTCAGAATGTGATATTCCAAGCCCTCAACTCCTTTACAGAGTTGTAGCTGCTAAATCTTGTGTAATTCTGACTATGGCTCCATGGTATTTGAACTGTTTCTTTCTGGTCTCTTGCAGTATTTTCACTTTGACCTGAGAGCTCTGGAATTTGGTTATTGGGTACTGCTAAATTCCTTTGTGAAATAAGTAGATGAATGCTTCTCTAGCATAGGAGAGGTTAACTTTGAGGAGATAGATGATTTCTCCAAAGTCAGCTTGTTTACTGTACATTGTGACATTCTACAATGAGGAACCCTGAATGAAGCTGTGCTGAGTTTTATATGAGTTTATTTGACTATCACTTAAAATCTATGTGATTTGTAACAAATTCTAATTGTCCAAAAGACCTCAGAGAACAGTTAAGCTCCTAAACACACTAAACCTTTGCAGGTATTTCCACAAACAACTCCTCCCAAAAGGATGAAGAAATAAGTATTTTTCCTTGGCCATTGGCTTCAACACCTACAAATTATACTTTGTGGAAATGATTGCCCAGGTCCTTGTTGTAAGCCTTATTGATAAATAAAGTTAGAGTATGCGACGTTTTGTTGGAATTTTAAAAGAGGAATTCAGATCCACAGTACTTTCTTCCTCCCATAATGGTAAAGTGCTTACCACAGTGTCTGTTACATAACTGTTGCCTATTGTTACTGATTAACTTTAAGATTCTAAAATGAATTCACTTTTGTGTAAAGCTATGCGGAAAAGTGTTCACTGGAATTAATGTCACCCAAAGTCATCCCAAACAAGAAGTTTTGTTTCAGGTTTTAAAATACACAAGATTATGTAGGGAAATAATTTCTGTCACATTGTGCATTGGACTGTCTAGTTTCCTAATAAGCTGTGTTAATTTTTAAAATAAGATGTTCTTTAAAATGGTTAATAATTATAACTTACTATGGGGCTACGAGTCATGCGCAACAGCTACTAAAGTGAAACTGGAGCCCTGCGAGGGGCTGGTAGTCAAGAGGCTGCCCATCAACTTGTTAATATAGATTTAGATGGAACAAGCAACTGATCTGCAATACGAGAACAGAGTTCAGGTCAAAGCTGTGCCCAAGCTAAACTTGTGTTTGGGGGTGATCATGATTTCCAAGACCACCAGCTGTGGTATGCCTTGTACTCTCTCTGCCCTGCCCCGAACCACACTGGGGTTTTGGGAACTGTTTAAAAACTGATTGAATGTACTGCTGGGTACTCCTTAGATGGCATTTGGGAGGTCACTTAGAAATGGAGCCACGTATACTTTGGTGTATTTCTTTGGTGCAGGGCACTGGGAAAAACACTTGATCCTCCCCAGAATGCCACAGATCTTTCTGAATTGGGATATGGTCAAATGTGCCCCAGTTTTGGTAGAAGATGTGGGGTGACATGGGGACATGTCAATGAAAATATTTTGAAAGGGAAGTTAGCTTCTACTTTTGCTCTAGAATTGGGAACTCTCTGTCTCTATCTCTGCCTCTCTCTCTTTCCCTCTTCCCCTTTCTCCTTCTCTCTCTTTCTCCCACTGTTGAGTTCATGACCCAGGTACCCTTCCTCACCCTGGCAGAAGCACTATCTGCTTGGATATAGCATGAAATGGAGCATATGTGCTGACCTAGAGAAGTCTCTTGTGGAGAAAATATTTATCATTTATTAATGTTGTTTGAATTTGCTTTTATGTGACTAGAAAATTGTTTAACCCAAAAGGTTACTGTAGAAGTCAAGCTGACCTCTGCTCAGGTCTTTATTTATGTCTACCCAAAGCTTGTGCTTAGGGTCTCCCAAATTAGATTGACTTAACCTGCTGATACACATCTCAAACCGACCTTTTGAAAACTACCTACTATCTATGTGAGACCAATCAGGCAATCAGTCCTTATGCTCTTGTATAAACTCTAAATAATGTAACTCAAGGAGTTACATTACAAAGACTCAAGGGGAGAGTCACCCCTTCTTTCTGGCTCTCTTCCTACCAAACAATCTAAAAAATTTCTTTCTAAAACTATTTCAGATTTTGGGGTTCATTCTCACAACTGACCTTTTGCTCTTTGTCTCTTTCCCTGAGCACAGGTGAGTGATTCTGAGTGGATATCCTTGGTGGCAGCCTTGTGATTTCCAGATGGCAGCAACTTCCAGGTCCCTCTGTGGATGTTGACTAGCAATAAGAGGAATGTCCTGCCTTGGAAGCAATGACCACTGTCAGAAGAAAGAATCCAAGCTCTAATCTGACTGGTCAGAACTAGTTGGAGTTTCCTGAGGCACCCTGTGTTCCTAACATCAACACTGGGAACCAGATAGGGGTGGTGACACCTAGCCAACAGTATGGACAGTAGATTGTTCAGGTCTAGTGCAAGAAGAACAGTGAAAGCATCCATTGTAGGGCTGAAGCCCTGGTATAGAAAGCATCACTTGGCCCATCACTCGGCCCTGGCATAGAAGATCAGAATTCACATCCCAGCAGCAGCAGTGGCAGTACTCAAGCCCTCGCACAGGAGAACAATGGTCAGCCCACTATAGGGCAGTGGATAGAATCAGAGACCTTTCCTGGCCTACAGGAAAAATGGAAATCCTCAGACCCCAGTAGTAGTCTCATTAGATAGCAGCAAAGGCCTGATTGTGACAGAAGCAGTGGGAGTGGCGTGGACTTAAGTGGCAATGGGCATCATCAGAGGCCCCAATGGCATCAGAATAGACAGAGCCCCTAGAAGAGTAGGCATTGGCATGGGCAGTGACAAAGGCAGGCCTAGGATATCCCTCTGCTTACTGTGAACTAGATCTGATAAGACCCTTCTAAAATGTTACTAATATAATAACTCAATGGTCACTTCCCTAGGAGAGACTTGGTAGACCAGCTGGTGGCACTGAGAGGTGGTTTGTTTTTTGTGACAAGCATCGCGAAGCTGTCTTTCCAACTCCCATGGAAGAAGAAGGGTAGTCTCTCAAAGAGCTCTTGGGAAAGTGGGGGCAAGAATTTGATATCTCTGCCACCTTTCCTTGGGATCCCAGAAAGAGAGGTTTCTTGGCTATTGGGCCAGGTAACGTGGAGTGGGTGATGGTTAAGATAAATCTCAGTATTGGGCATGGCACTGGAATAAGCTGCATGCAAAAGAATAATGATCTCTTAGCTAATTTACCTGATGACTTTGATCTTGAGGATGATTGATGGTACTTGTGCAGAAGCTATGATTATCTTTGCTGTGGTCCTGATATTCCAGGTGTGATTCATTGTTGCCTTTTTATATTGGGAAGCCCATTGAAAGCTATAAAGATGTGGCATTACCTACCACATGGACTGGCTTTGTAGTTTGGTGACTCAGTTCTTTGCAAGATGGTGGAGAGTAGGTTTGGGAGGGGCAAGTCCTAGAATTTCTGATCTTCCTTTTTTCATATTTTACTGCTTTTATAAATTTGACTCAGTTCCCTATATAGTCGAGAAATGAGACCTTTATCAGAGAAACTTGCTATAGAAATTTTTGATATTATTTCACTGTCCTATGGTACCCTTTAGCAACATGTAGTTTCCCTGATTATTATTATTAGGTCTATTTTTGCTTTTGCTTTGTCTGAGATCATGATTGCTATATCTGCCTTTTCTTTTTACTTATTCAGAAGCATAATAGAGAGCATAGAAATTCTTCTCCATCTCCTTATTTTAATCCTCTGTGTGCCTTTCTGTTTCTGTGTCTCTTGTAAACAAAACATTGCTAGATTCTAGTTTCTAATCCATTCTGCTATCTGCTTCCATTTTATGGGTGAGTTCATCCCATTCACATTCACAATCATGATTACTAATTGTATTTTCCTCCATCCTATTTTCTTGTTTATCTTTCTTTCTCCATTTTTGTCCTGTCAAAAGTCTTTTTATCCTCTTCAAAATTCCATTTTGCTTCTGACCAATGCTTCCCTTAATCTGTCCTCTGTTTTTTCATGCCCCTCTCTCCTTATCCCCTTCTCCTATTTCCCTCTTGAGTAAGACAGACTTCTATATCCAACTAAGTATGTATGTGTGTGTTTCTCTCTCTCTATATATATATGCATATATGTATGTATGTATGTATGTATGTATGTGTATATTTATCCTTCCCTCTTTGAACCAATTCTGATGAAAGTGAGGTTCAAGCATTGCCTATCCCTCCTCATTCTCTTCCATTGTAAAAGCTCTTCCTTGAATGCCTCTTTTATGTGAGAAAAATTTTCCCCCTTCTTCTCACTTCCCTCTTCTTCCAATGCATCCCTTTTTCTTACCCTTTCATTTCTTTTTGAGATCATTCCAATATAATCAACCCACACTGGTGCCTTCTGTCTATTTAGAGTGCTTCTAACAACACTAAGAATGACAAAGTTCTTAAGAATTATATGTATTATCTTTCCATACAGGAATTGAAACATATTAACTTTATTGAGTTTCTTATGATTTCTCTTTCATGTTTACTTTTTTATGTTTCTCTTAGGTATTGTATTCCAATGTCAAATTTTCTACTCAGCTCTGTCTTTTCATCAGGAAAGCTTGAAAGTCCTCTATTTCATTAAATATCTATTTTCTCCCTGGAAGGATTATACTCAGCTTTGCTGAATTGGTGATTCTTGGTTTGAATCCTTTGCCTTTCAGAATATAATTTTCCAAGATTTCTACTGCTTTAACATAGTGTTAGAATGCTAAAGCTCATAGTGATCTGGGACTGGTGAGGGAAATTAACAACAAAAGGAGTTTTTAAAAGATACATTGGGAGAAAAAGAAAAAACAAAGAAGGAATAGATGCTTTGCTTGGGATGGGTGGGATGCTAATAACTTACAACAGAGAAAAGGAAGAGCAGGTAAATGCTGATTTTGCTTCTATTTTCTTTGCAAAGGAGAATGACCTTTATAGCGGAGCTCATAGGACAAAAATATTGTAGCAAGGAGTTCATGCTCAAGCAAATAGGGAAAATAGTAAGAGAGCACCTTGCTGGGAGAGGATTCTGGGAAGATGGCTCATTTAGGGTTAGATTTTCTCCATAAACAAGACAAAATATCACTTTAAAGTGAATACAGAGTGGCAAAAATAAACAGAAGTTGGGATAAAGCAGTTATCCTTCTAAGACCATTTGACAAGACCTCAGGAGAGACTTGACTTCCAGGGATGGAGGTTTGGCATGATTGAATTGGAAATACCTCCATGTTAACTCCACTGAATCAACAAACAGCAAGCCTTGGGAGCAGCTGGGTGGGCAAGCAGGTCCCTGGAACTTTTGCTATAGCAGAGGGGTGGGGACCCTGCTGGCTGTAGGCACTTGTAAGAGAGCAGAATCCTGGGTTTAAATTCCAGGGCACAGAGGAGAACTAAAGTTTGCAGTGATGGGAAGGACCCCAGGGGGCAAATGTGTTTGTGGGGCACAGCGGCTAGGGGCCCTGAACATGACTTAGGGGAAGAGAATAAAGTTTAGAAATAACAATAAGAAAGACCTGAGGCCTGGGGCACCATTACCCACAACTCAGGACTAGACCCTGATTATGATAATAAGCTGCTAAAAATAAAATAAAACAAAATAAAAATGAGTAAGCAAAGGAGAAAGAACCTGACCATAGACAGCTACAATAAGAAGGGAGAAAATCTGGACTCATATTCAGAGGAAGACAGAGAAGTTAAAAAAGGCACTCCTACCCCAAAGAGCAATGTCAAATGATCACAAGCTCAAAAAGAGTTCTTGAAGAACTTAAAAAGGACTTCAAGAATCAAATAAGAGAAATCAACATAAAATTAGGTGAAAAAATAAGAGCAATCCAAGAAAATAAAAGAGATTATGAAAAGAAAGTCAATCAATTAGAAAAAGAGATCCAAAAACATAAGGAAGAAAATAACTCCTTGAAAACAAGAATTGTGCAAGGGGAAATGAATGACATTATAAGACACCAATAAATAATAAAACAAAATCAAAAGAATGAAAAAAATAGAAGAGAATATAAAACATCTCATTAAAAAACAACTGATCTGGAGAACAGATTGAGAAGAAACTATAAAATTGTTAAATTACCTGAAAGTTGCAACAATAAAAAGGAATCTTGATATAGTATTACAAGAAATTATTAAGGAAAATTGCCCTAAAGTTCTAGAATAAGATGATAAAGTAGAAAAAAGAAAAAATCCACCAATCACCTCCTGATCCTAGGATGAAAACTTACAGAAATATCATAGCCAAGTTTCAAAGCTCCCAGGTTAAGGAGAAAATGTCACAAGCAATAAGAAAAAACAATTTAAATACTGAAGAGCTACAATCAGGAAGACACAAGTTCCTATACTAAAGGACCATAGGTCTTGGAACATTATACTTTGAAGAGCAAAAAAGTTGGTGTTCTGACCAAAAGTAACTTACCCAGCAAAGTTGAGAATATAATCTTGAATGAGAGTATAATCTTGAATGAGAAAAAAAAAACCAGACATTTAATAAACTGAAAGAATTTCAGGCATTTGTGACAAAAAGACCAGAACTCATTGGAAAATTCAACAGATTAAGATCAAGGAGAAATATAAGGTAAACATTAAAGACCAATTATAAGTGACTCAATGAGGTCAAACTGTTTACATCTTATATATGAAAATGTTAGCAATATTCTTAAAACTGTCATCCTTACTTGGGTAGTTTGAAAGAAAGGTTGGGGTTGAGTTGAGCATGATGGGGTGATTCTAAAGAGCAAAATTGGGTAGGAAGAGGTAAAAAGGAACAATTATCTCATACAAATAAGATGTGAAAGTAAGACCTGATACAGAGGAAGCAGGTAGGTGTGAAGGGCTGGTAGTGAGGAAACCTAAATCTCATTGGATGTGGATTAAAAAAGGGACAACATACACATCTAGTGGGGTATAAAAGTCTTCTAAATTTATAAAGAAATAAGAGGGCCAGGGGACAAGATAAGGAAGGGACCTTTAGAAGGGTACATAGATTAAGATTTTGGAGAGTAGGTAGAATAAGAAATAGGAGGGTAAGGGTAAATGATAATGAAGGAATTCTTTAAAGGATGTGGATTAGAGAGGTAGTGATTACAAGTAAATTACATGTGTGAGGATGGATAGGGTAAAAAGAGAGACTGAGAAGGACAACAGCAAAGAAAAATAAGATAAAGTGAAATGGGGGCGGCTAGGTGGCAATCCAGCCTCAGTTCAAATCTGACCTCAGACACTTAACACAAAAACTAGCCATGTGACTTTGGGCAAGTCACTCAACCCCAGTTGCCCTACCTTCCCCCCCTCCAAAAAGGCAAAATAAAATTTTTTAAGTGAAATATAAAAACAGTAATTATAACTTTGAATGTGAGTAGGATGAAGTCACCCATAAAACGGAAATGAATAGTAGAATTAATTAAAAATCAGAATCCCACAATATGCTGCCTTCAAGAAACACATTTAAAAATGAGAGACACCCACAGAGTTAAAACCAAGGGCTGGAGTAGAATTTATTATGCTTCATCTGATGCAAAAAAATAGCAATCATGACGTCAGACAAAGTTAAAGCTAAAATAAAATTAATTAAAAGAGATAAACAGGGAAACTACATTATGATAAAAGGTATTATAGACAATGAA
Source organism: Pseudochirops cupreus (assembly GCA_028627135.1). Lineage (NCBI taxonomy): Eukaryota > Metazoa > Chordata > Mammalia > Diprotodontia > Pseudocheiridae > Pseudochirops > Pseudochirops cupreus. The sequence continues at coordinate 27,733 of JAQQSU010000290.1, forward strand.
GCAACATTAATACTGAAACTATATACACCAAATATTATAGTATCTAAATTTTTTAAAAGAAAAGTTAAAAGAATTACAGGTGGGAATAGACAGTAGTACTATAATAGTGGGGGGCTTTAATCATCTCCTCTCAGAACTAGATAAATCTACCAAAAAAAAAAAAGAAAGAAAGAAATCAAGGAAGTGAATAGAATTTTAGATAAGTTAACTATGATAGGTATCTGGAGAGAACTGAACAGGAATAGAAAGGAATACACCTTTTCAGCAGTACGTGGTACCGTTACAAAAACTGACTATCTATGAGGGCATAAAAATTTTGTAGTTAAAAGAAGAAAAGCAGAAATACTAAATACATCCTTTTCAGATCACAATGCAATAAAAATTATATTTAATAAGAGATCATGGAAACCTGAATAAAAATGAATTGTAGGCTAACAATCTAATCTTAAAGAATGAGTGGGTTAAAGAACAAATCATAAAAAAATCAATAATTTTATTAAAGAGAATGACAATGATAATACAGTATATCAAAAACAATGGAATACATAGAGCAAAATCAGTAATCAGAGGGAAATGTATATCTGTAAATGCTTACATCAATAAAATAGAGAAAGATCAGACCAAAAAATTGGGTAGGCAATTTTTAAAAAAAATCTAGAAAAATAACAAACTAAAAATTCCTAATTAAACACTAAATTGAAAATCCTAAAAACTAAAGGTGAGATTAATAAAATTGAGTGTAAGAAAACCACTGAATAAACAAAAATTAGAGTTGATACTATGGGGGAAAAGACAATAACATAGATAAATCATCAGTTAATATGGTTTTTAAAAAGAGAGAAAAGAAAACCAAATTAGTAGTAATAAAAATGAAAAGGGTCAATATACTACTAACAAAGATGAAATAAAAACAGTTTTAAGGAGTTATTTTGCCCAATTACATACCAATAAATTTAACAATCTAAGTGAAATGGAAGAGTATTTACAAAAATATAAACTGCCTAGATTAGGAGGAGAGGAAATAAAATATGTAAATAGATCTACTTAAGAGAAAGAAGTTCGGGGTGGAGCCAAGATGGTGGCGTAGCAGCAGCAACATATTGCAGCTCTCACATAGCCACCCCAAAATACCCATAAAATAGGACTCTAAACCAATCCTAGAACTCCAAAACGCACACAAAGATACTTCCCACTAAAGTCAGCTCAGCTACGAGGAACCATATCAGCACTGCGAACAGAAACCAGCCTGGCCTGAAGCCGCAGCTGTGCCCCGGGGGCGGCTGGACAGCAGAGGAGCCTCTGTGCTGAGTGGATTAGCAGCAGCTGTGAGCAGCATTCAGTACTAGGTCAGTGGGAACTGCGAAATCAGGAGAGAAAAGCAGTCTGGTCAAAAGGCCTCCAGAGCAGAAAAGCGAAAGGCAGAGGTTTTGCACCCGCCTCGGCATTGCAGCTTACCGCCCGCAGCCTGCAGACAGCAGGGGGACTGAGCAATTGTTCTCAAGCCAGTGCTCTCGCGTTGAGCGGCCTGGATCCAGATCGCCATTTTGGGCCTCAGTCTTGGAGTCTTCATTATCCAGTGAGCCGGAAGTAAGTAGGAAGGGTCCCAGCACCTTCCTGAGAGCTATGGCAGGCAGGAGGACCCCAGTGATTTGAGACAGAGCTTTCCCTTCTGGAAGCAGAGCCCCACAGAGATTAAAAAAAAAAATCACGGACTGAACAACCATGACTAAGAATAAGCATAAGAAGCAAAGTAAGAACTGCAACCAAACCCTAGATTCCTTCTTTGGGGAAAAGAAAGATCATGGGAGAGAGAGGGAGGAGGAGAGCGCAGCCAGAGCACCCCCACCAGGGGCCTCCAATAAACATGAAGAATGCCTTAAAGATAGAGATGAGC
>JAQQSU010002900.1:0-14536 GCA_028627135.1 Pseudochirops cupreus
AGAGGAATAAATAATCACTTTTCAAATGCATGAATTGTAGAATAGATCCATACTATGCACACATATGTCTAATACCCACACGCACACAATGCAACATGCATGTGTATGTCTTGTACATGCCTATACACATATGAAATATATAAACATACATATATGTATATATGTACATACACATCAGTTCATATATGTGTAGATATGTGTATGTATTTGTTTATATGCATATATGTATATTTGTTTAGATACTTATATATTTGCTTATATACATTTGTTTGTTTACATAATCAATATTTATATGTATATGTAAATATATAAATATTAATATAAGTTATATGTGCATGTATGTATGTGTGTGTGTATATATATATATCTATATCTATATCTATCTTCATTTATTTATACACACACATGCATGCGTGCACATACACATTGCCTTTCTGAATTTGTCATTTCATTGGTGCAGGAACTCCCTCCTCCAGGCCAGATGTTGGGAAGCTGTGTAGTACACTGCCAAGCTAAATGAGTTGTTGGTGGTCACGTTGCTTGTGTATGCCAGCAGTAGACATGAACTCATCTTCCTGATGCAGAGGCTGGCCCACTATCTCCTATGCAACAGTGCTTCTCAATAATACAGCTGTCCAAAGGGGGATTGGGATGCCTGGAGAAGCTCGAGTTCACTGTCCCTGGAGGTTTGCAAGCAGACTACTTGTCAGCAGTATTGTAGAGGGGAATTTGTGTTTCCGTTATGGGTTGGAGTAGATGACTGACAGGTCTACTTACAATGCGCAGAGGCCATGATTTCATGAATTGAGAGTCAGAAAATCCAGACTAAAAGTGTAATTATTGTTATTCAATTCTTCCCTTGGGGAAGGGGGCTCCTATATGAATGTAAATTACTATATATTTAGTCTGTGCTTCAGTTGGCTACCTCGAATCTAAATTGACTTACACATTAATGTAGGGCCCAATGTTATATTTGTTTGCAAGATAATTGAATGTTTCTCTGTTATTCTTTTAATTTAAGATTTCATTATATAGGGTCATAAACATATATACCATGTTTTGGTCTTATGGAAAAAACATTGTTTTATTCACCTCAATTTAGAAACAAAATTGAAAAGAAAATCTAAGAGAAAAATCTGAAAAAGATGTCAGTCATCTGCACATTCCCCATCTCTTGTTATTTAAAATAGCCATTACTGTCCCAAAGCATCTCACCTCTTCCTTGGGAATACAATCTTCTGCTTTTCTCCTATACTTTAGCTTTGCTATATAACAAGAATTTATTGCCCTTAGGGGAAGAGGTTACAATATGTATATCTCCAGTTGGAATAAATTAAATTCAAACCTTCATCCTGATTGCAAATAATTGCCAAACTTGATGTTTCTTTCCCCCCACCTCCCTTTTCAGGAAAGTTGTGGTGATCAATAACATCTAAAAGTACACTGATTTTTCATTTTGTTTATTTAGGCATTCTGAAATTAACATTAACATTCCCTAGAATATAGTTTATTTGGAGTCTCTAACAAGGCTAGCCCCTCATCAGCAATAATCATAATCATTTCACATATGCATTTTATTGATGCCTTTAAACACCATGCTAGTGGTAACCAGGAATTTATACTAGGACCAGGTATGCTTTCAGAACCCAAGTCCATATCAGTGGAACTTAAGGCCATATGCCTAAAGTAATTATTAAAAAAATCATGAGTACTTCAAATCTTCACATTTTCTAACTTTTTTACTGATGATTTTTGCTTTTATTTCAATAGTCAATGCCAACTTCAGCCAAATGTGCCCATAGAAAACCTTAAAAAGAAACTAAGAGAGTTTCTATGTCTGGCAGTACTTATAATACTCTAAAACTCAAATCTCCCCTCTCTTCACCAGAAGGTGAGCTAGATTGTTACTCATTTCTTTTTCAGAGCTAAGCTTGGTCGTTAGAATTACTCAAATTTATACTTAGTTTTGGTATTTTTAAAATTTATATTACTGTAATCATTGTGTATATTGTTCTCTTGGTAGTGTTTGCTTTGTTTTAGCTCAGGTAAATCTTTCCATTTTTCTTTGAATTCCTAATATTTTTTCACAGATACAAATATATTCCATTTTGTTTATATAGCACAATTTCCTCATTTTATTGGCCATTTTTTTTTTGGCTCCTCGGATTCATAGAACATTTACTTTTCATTGAAGTATTAATTAGCTAGGACAGCGAATTTCAAATAATATCAGATACTTAATCACAAAATCTTAGGTTTGGAAGAGACTATATTCAAGCTATACCTGAATAGCAATCTTCTTTAAAATATCCTTGGTTAGTTGTTATATAGTTTTTGTTTGAAGACTCCATGAAGGGAAATTCAGTTGCTCCCACACCAAGACCGGGCATTTTCCTTTCAGGAAGTTCTAATTTATAGGAAGTATGTGTGTATACACATATATACATACATATATTATTATGTATATCTCATATGTGTGTATGTATATCTATATTATATGTATGTATACACATATAATTGTACTGAGTCTAAATCTCCCTCTACAAATTTCTTTCATTGTCACTAGTTTTCCCTCTGGGTTTTTAAGCAGGACAAGTCTCATTCTTGTTCCCTGTGATAACATTTTAAATGCTTGTAGTCAGTTATTTTTGCTTCTAAGCATTTTCTCTAGGCTTTTCCAGGACTCTTGCCATTCTGTTGTCCCTTCACTGAATCACATTATCTTGGGGCCATCTCCAGTTGTCTTGATCTATGTCTTGCCACTGGGCACAGATGACTCCAGAGGAGAGAGTGAGGCTGGTGACTTTGCACAGCACAGCCCTCCCTCACTTACATACAACTCACTTGCAAGTCATGGCATCGCTTTCCTAAGGTCATGGTCCTCTTTGAGAATGAAGGACAAACAACAATAATGATATTACCTAATAAATACCACCCCCTCCCACAACTGATCACAATATTATGTATGTGGTGTACTCAGGGCAAAGCACAGAAGGGTAAATATTTCTCTTACTGTGGAAATCGTGTCTCTCTTAATAAAGCATAATTTCATTAGCTGCTTTGACTGCCATTCAAAATTTTGACTCATTGGAGTTCACTGAAATTCCTCTACCTTTCATGTGAACTATTGTGTGGAAATTACTTCCTGATCTTTGCTTATGTAGTTGTTTTTTTTGAATGCAAGTATAAGGACTGTTTTTTTTCTGAATTAAACCTCCTTTTATAAGATTTGACCCTTGTTTCTGCCCTATCAGGATCTTTTTAGATTTTAACTGTCATCCAAGATAGCTATCCTTCCTAGCTTTGCAAATTCGATTAAAATTCCATTTATATCTTTAGCTAAATCTTTGATAAATTAAGAAATATGTTAAACAGCACAGGTTAAAGGGTTCCAGTGGAACACTCCATTATGCATATCTCTCTGAGTTAAAGACCTACTAAAGACTGAGGAGTGAAACTAGTGAAAAACCTTACTGGGAGGAACAGCTAAAAGATATTTCTAAAAAAAATCCTTCTCAGTGATCAGAATGGTCAGATTTATTAGCTACTATTTGACATGTTTAAGTTAATACTATTTCTTTAAAGGAGATTAAAAAATCTTCATGAGAAATTAACATGATATATTATGGATAGAACAAATTGTACTGTCATAATGGCTCAAAAAAATCACTGCTATGGAAAAAAAGTTTTATTATTATTTTTGGCTAAGTTAATACTAATTGGACATATTACAAGGAAGCTGCTCCTTCTGACAAGAATGTTAGAAGGCCAGAAATTAAATTCAAAATAATAAAGGACATTAATGAAGTAGCATAGCATAGCTGATCAAGCATTGTATTTGAAACAAGACTTGAATTCAAGTCCCATCTGATAACTAGTTGGGGATTCTCAGTAAGTCACTTAATCTCTTGTTGACATCAGACAAATTTTTATTATTTTAAATTATAGAGGACTTGCTGATCAGTGGAGGGAGTTATCATACCAGATGTTTGCCATAGCAATTAAATTATAGGTTTGGACTTTAGGGATGAAAATATACGAAAATTAGGAATGTAGTTTTCAGACTTTTAGATATAGTAAATTACACACACATACACACACAGAGCCTAGGGTGGTGGTCAGGTGACCATTTTATAGACTTCAGAATTTTTGTGCTATTTATATACTGCTGAGCTATTATACTGCCTACACCATCTTGTCTTGTATTCTAAGTGGGAAATAAAAAGCAGCATGGAGTATGTGAACATTGGATGAGGATCTTTTGTCCACAGCATGAAGTTATTAATTTGGAATCTCAGTACCTACCTTGTAACTCAGTTACAAACTTAATAAACACTCATTGAATTTAATTGGAGTGGATGGAACTGATGCTTATAGACTGTTTAAGAACTACGTGATTCTTAGCATCTTCCTCTCTTCGCTTCCTTTTTTTTCTCATTCTCCTTTGATGAAGCTCCTATAATAGAAGTAGAAGTGGGTTGTACAGATTTAAGAGCAGTTTCATGATTCACAGTGAGGAAAAAAATAAAATGGCTAGCCTTTTGGTGCTTGGTCTTTGCTAGTCTGGTCCCTGGGCAGCAGAGATGCTATTTTGCTTAGTAAAGTATTACCATTTAAAAAAACAGTTTGTGTTCTAAAACATATATGAAGAATTTACGTTTCTAAATATTAAATAACTATATAGGCTTACAATTTAGTGTTTACTTTGTTTGCAAGAGCAATAAATATATTTGGGGAGAATTATATGAATAAAATAAAAGGGAACCATTTCAAACACAAGTTTAGTCATGGTGGCTGAAAGAAGCAGTTAGCCCTCTTCTGCACACCAGGGGAAAAGAAGTAATGGAAAAATGGCACCTCAGGAGCTGATTAATTAATGGATTTGTTGGCCTCTAGGCTATTATCCTACCACATGGGGAGGGTGGCAATAGAGAGTAATGGTAGCTCTCAGGCTCCTGCTTACATCTGGTCTGCTTGGAAAACTGCCACCCCAGGTGGCCTGGGATACTGATTTCTGACTTCTGGCAGAACCAACCCCTGGGGGTGGGGATGACCTCTACTCAGTCCCACAGCTAAAGGCAACACCTGTTAGGGCTACACTTTACCCCAGGCAATGCATAACATCCAGGGAAGATGACAGAGCAAACTTGGCATTTGTATTCCATATTCACAGACTGGAACAATCCTTCTGGATAAGGATGGAAGACATCTTGATTCATGAAGCATCTGAAAACACTGGACAATTAACATTTGTGGCTAAAAAGTAAGGCTTGCTTGCTTGGGTGCAGTCACGACTTACTCTGTGAATAGATTTTGGCAGTATTTTCCTATAAGGCAGAGGGCTTGTATGCACTGCAGGTCGTCTACGTTAAAGTTAGGTTAAAGTAGGATCTTATGGAAAGTGTAATTTGGCAGAAAATTTCCAGAAAAAAACCACAGCATGTACAAGCAGTTGTATTTCTCAAGTTCCTTATGTTAGTCTGTGCTAAGTGACAAATGGAGCAATTATGTGTACAGTGATTTTTGACCTCTGTAAATAGATACTGAGACTGACAATTCAGTCCCCAAATGATACATTTCAAATAGTTGCAATACAGTGTGTTATGGCAGAAAAAATACTGGATTTGGATTCAGAACATCAAGTTTCAAATTCCATTAGTTATGTGATTTTGAGTGAGTCACAATCCCACTTTCCCCTTCGGTAAAATAAAAGAATTGGACTAGGTGACCTCTAAGGTCTCTTTCAGCTCTAAATTTATTGCCTAACTCTGGGGTGGGGAACCTTTGGCCTTGAGGCCATGTGTACAGCCATTTTTGACTGAATCCAAACTTCATAGAACAAATCCCCTGAATAAAAGGATTTGTTCTGTAAAACTTGGATTCATTCAAAAACTCTACCCAAGGATCTGAAAGGCCACATGTGGCCTGGAGGCCTCAGGTTCCTCATCCCTGGCCTAGTTAAGTAGTCCAACTCCTTAGTCATAGCACCTGTGTAGACAAAGACTGAGAGAATTTCCAGGAAATTTTCAGTGATGACTTTTCCTGTCGGTATCCTTTCCTAGCGGCAACATGGTGAAGATTGGATTACCAAAGGAAACTCTGTTGCTTAATTCCATTAATTTCTCCCAAGCCTCCTTGTATTTGTGTGGGAAATGACTTTTATCCCAAGAAAGAAATTTTCTATATGATGAAGTCCTGACCTTCTCCTAAGACATTAGTTTAAAATTGTATTAGCTAATCTCCCCTACCACCCTTGGAGAAACAATGGTAAAACTCACCCAAATGCTTAGAATTTTTGTCATTATCTGTCTTAATTTGAGCAGTTTGTAATGAAGAAAGTTTTGGGGTAAGACTTGGGTTTAAACACCTTCTAAGTTGTGGGTTCTTAAACTTTTTTTGTCATAGATCTCTTTGGCAATCTGATAAAGCTTATGGGCCCATTCTCAGAATAAGGTTTTTAAGATGCATAAAATTAATACTTTAGATGACAAAGGAAACCAATTATAGTTATGGTTATAAAATATTTTAATAGTATTTTATTTTTTCCAAATTACATGTCAAGACAAAAAAGATTTTTAACATCCATTTTTACAATATTTTGAGTTCCAAATTTTTCTCCCTCTCTCCTTTCCCTCCCTTCTCCTCCCCTCTTCCTAATTAGGTAGGTAATTTCATATAGGTTATATATGGGCTACCATGTAAAACATATTTCCATATTAGTTATGATTGTGAAAGAGGAAACAGATCAAAAGAAAAAGAACAAAGTAAGTGAAAAAAATATGTTTCAATCTGCATTCATAATCCATCAGTTCTTTATTTGGATGTGAATAAGCATTTTCCTTTGTGAGTCTTTTGTGCTTGTCTTGGATCCTTGTGTTGCTGATAAGAACTGAGTCATTCATAGTTGATCATCGCACAATGTTGCTGATACTGTGTACAGTGGTTTCCTGTTTCTGCTCATTTCACTTTGCATCAGTTCATAGAAGTCTTTCCAGGTTTTTCTAAAGTCTGCCTGTTCATCATTTCTTATTGTGCAATAGTATTCCATTATATTTATATACCACTTAATACAATAAATATTTTTGTACCTTTGATTCCTTTTCCCTCCACTCTAATAGGTTTTTTGCACCTCTTCAAATGAATTAATTTACCCCATACTAATTTTCCCTTCCTTCTGCACCCAGTGTACTTCTCTTTCATTTTTCTTGAAGTATTATGCTTAATTTCACTGATTGGCAATTCTTGGTTGTAATCATAGCTCCTTTGCCTTCCAGAATATCATGTTCTCAACCTCAGGGCCTTTAACGTGGCAATGACTAAGTTCTATGAAATCCTGATTGTGGCTAGCCAATATTTGAATTGTTTCTTTGTGGCCACTCACAGTACTTTTTCCTTGACCTGTTGCAATTTGGCTATAGTGTTCCTTGGAGTTTTTATTTTGGGATCTCTTTTTTTAGATGATTAGTAGCTTCTTTCATTGTCTATTTTGCCCTCTGGTTCCAAGATTTCTGAGCGGTTTTCCTTGAAAATTTCTTGAAAGAGTCTGTCCAGATCTTCTTTTTGATTATGGCTTTCAGGTGGTATTCCAATGATTTAGACATTGTCTCTCCTGGATCTATTTTCCAGGTCTGTTGTTTTTCCCATAAGGTATTTTATATTTTTTTCTATTTTTCATTCCTTTGTGAATATGTTTGATTCTTGAAATGACAATCATTAGCCTCTACTTGCCCAATTCTAAATTTTAACCCCCCCCCCCCCCCCCCGCCCCTTCCCTGCAGTTAGCTTTTGTACTTCTTTTTCCATTAGGCCAATTGTACTTTTTAAAGAGTTGTAAATTTTAAATTTACCTCAGTGGATTTTTGTATCTACTTTTCCATTCCTTTTTATAATTCTTTTGTATCACTCTTATTTCTTTTCCCAATTTTTCTTCTACCTCTCTTATATAATTTTTAAGCTCCTTTTTGAGCTCTTGCATGAGTTCTTTCTGGTCTTGAGACCACTTCCCGTTTTTTTCTTAGGTTTTTTCAAATAGGCATTCTGATATTGTTGTCCTCTCCTGAGTTTATATCTTGGTCTTTCTTGTCGCCATAATAGCTTTCTATGGTCAGATTCTTTTGTTGGTGTTTTTTTGCTTATTGTTTTTGGCCTTTCCCCTTTCTTTTAAATTTGAGCTCTGTCCTTTGGGTAGAAGGAGTACTGTCTCAGGCTTCATGTGCCAGAGGCTGTAGGCCCTGACTATTTACCTCGTGTGCTGATGTCACTTGAGGTCCATGGGGGACCAGGCCCTTGTATCTGGTACTACACTGAGGGGGTGGGTGGGTGGTCCTGTTGGAGGTAATGGGGGTCTGGCAGCTTACCTGGTGTTGACCTGGGGGCATCTGGGGTGTGCTGAGGCATGGAGTATTGCTTAACTTCCCTGGAGCTACACTGAGGCACGTGGCAGTCTGGCTGCTGGTGACTGTCTCTTTGCCCAGGGCTATGCTGAAGTACATGGTAGTTCTCCTGGTGATTCTTGGAGCTGGAGTTGGTCCAGTCCCCTGACTATTCTGGTGTGACTTTCACCATAAGAAGTCAAGCAGAATAAGTCTAATGAAGACACAGATGAGAATTATGTTAGTATATCCAGCAGTCATGGTAATAATATTAATTTGTACTTCCATAGAACTTTATAATTTACCAACCACTTGTATTTGATATTCATTCAATCCTCACAATAACCCTGCGAGGTGGGCATTATCTTTTTAAGAGAAGGAGGAACTGAAACTCTGAGATATAGTGATTTGTCCAAGGTCATATTGCTAATTTGTAGTGGAATTCATTCCCCTGTATTGTACTCCAATGCTATGTCCTTTGTCATGCTGCCTTTGATTAGGTAATGCTATATTCATTTTAAATAAAATATTTCATATTTTAATGGCCTATATCATATTGTTCATGTTACATTTCTTACCTTAGGACTGAATAATTTTCATTCTGCAGTGGGAAAGTCTCATTAAAACAATTATGAAGAAAAAGCTGCTTACACTTCTCTGAAGGATAAACATTTGTTAGCTTAAGTGAGACACTTGTTTGATTACAAAAATAGTATCTGAGGCTTTGAAATCTGCTCAAGTGAAAAAAAATGAATATGAAATCCTAATACAATTGTGAAAATTCAAATATGTTGTGCTTTACTACCAGACTCCTTATGATGATTGTAGTGAAGGCATAAGGCTTTATTTCTGACTCAAAAAGAATAGAGAAACAATAAAAGTAGAAACCAGACCCTAATGAATAATTTTGATTATAATGTTTTGGGGCTATTGATATTAGTTCCACTCTCCCTCCTTCCTTTTGGTTTTTGCTTGCTAAATTTTAAACAGTTAAAAATGTCAGCCGATGAACTACAGCGATTAAGCATTTTTTATGGATAATCATTCCTCATGGGCTTTCCTGTTTCATTTTTATCTTTTCCTACATCTTTTCTATTGCACCCATATTAATTTAACGGGTATTTCAGCTTTCCTGCTAGTTTAAGATTGTTGTTAGCATTGTCCCTCTGTGCAAGGTGAATACCAAGATGCTATTATTTGCAAAGCTCCATTTAGATACGTAGTTGGACTAGGTAACCACTAATGTAAAGTGATTTTAGGTCATAGGGAACTGTTTTATTCCTTTCTGTCTCTCTCTGCTACAGTCTTCCTCCATTTACCTAGCTGATGCTTAAAATAGCCCAAATTGCAGAACCCGAGAGCTGGAAGGGACTTCAGTGGTCATTTAGTCCAAACCATACTGAAACATGATTTTCTTCTAGAATATCCCAACAATTAGTCACTTCCACTGTATCCTATTATAATAAAAATAACAATGATTATTTAACATTTATATAGCACCTATAAAGCACTGTGCTAAGCTCTTTACAAATATTATCTCACTTGATACTAGCAAAAACCATGGGCAGTAGTTAGGAAATTGAGGCAAGCAAGTTAAGTGATTTGCCCAAGGCTATACAACTTGCAGGTATCTGAAGTTAGATTTGAGCTCAGTTCTTTCTGACTTTAGGCACTATTCATTGTGACATTTAGCTATACATATTAATTATTAGGAAGTTATTACTTCTATTGAATCAAAATCTACTCAGTAATTTCCACTCATTAATCAAAGTACTGATTGTTGCTATGGCAGAATTTTTTATTTCCTGCTTGAACAAAAGAACCTTTCAAATTTATGAAAACAGCTATTAACTATTCTGTGGACTGAATATTTAGAACTCTTTCAACTATTATGCAAACCTATAGCTGTTCTCAATGCCTTCCTCTGATCATGACCTGGTGATGTCTTTAAATTCGGTATCTAAGAGGAACAAAATATTCTAGATGTTGTCCTGCTAGAACAGAGAAGAGAGGGAATGTGCAGATTATGATGAGGTTAGTTTTTTGGGCCACCATGTCATGTTGAGATTGGAGTTCATTAAAATCTATAGATTTTTTCCATATGAACTATTATCTGGTCATGTTCTACGTCTTGATTAATATTTTAAAGCCAGGAGCACATTTTGCAAGCATTCTTATTAAATTTTATCTTATTTGGGGGCAGCTATGAATAGAGCACTGGCCCTGGAGTCAGGAGGACCTGAATTCAAATTCAGCCTCAGACACAACACAAAAAACTAGCCATGTGACCTTGGGCAAGTCACTTAACCCCAATTACTCTCTGAAAAGCAAAAAAAAAGTTTTTTAAATCTTATTTGATTTGCCCTTTCTATCCCATTGAGTTTTTTTTATCTTAACATCATCATCCAACATTTTTTATATCCAACATTATTTCCACTTTTCTATTACCTGCTCATGTGGGAGAAAAAAGAGTCATTTATCTTTTCCATGTCAATGATATGATGTTGATAAGCACAAAACCTAGAATACACATCTCAGGAACTCCAGTAGAGAGGCTCCTACAAGTTGATTTTGACACATGAATGAATGATTTCTTTTTGGATCTAATTATTAAACCAGTTTTGTTTCCACATAACCCAGAAAAAGTATTGGGTCTCCCAATGACCACTAGAAGATACATGAGAGTAGAATTGAGACAAAGTTATTGGAGACATGGAAATAGGAGTTTACTATGACAGAGAGTTCAGTATGAGAGGGAACTTATTCTGGGATGGTGCTGCTGGGGAATATTTACTTTTGGACTTTGTGGAAATTGAGGATATTAAAATCTATTCTAACATGTTTGTGAAGCACCTTCTACTCTATGTACAAAGTATGGTATGAATTACCAAAGTTTAAAAGACAAAAGTTAAAAGAAAGAGTCCTAGCCCTCAAGAATTTGGGGGCTAATTTGATTTGTTTTGTTCATTCATAAAACATTTATTGAGTGCCTACTATGTGGGAAACCTCATTTAAGGAACTGGGGGTACAAAAACAAAAATGCCAACAGCAAATACCCCCAAGGACCTTGCATTTGATTCATTCTTCAATTCTTCTTTGTCAATTAATAAAACTTCTTGTTTAGTATAATGGCTGACATGTTTAATGATTTAAGGTTTATAAAATACTTTGCATAATAAAGTGTCTCCTTTGAGCTTCATAAAAATTCCATGAGTAAGCTAAAATGATTTAAAACATGGAGTTGATATCATACACTGAACTGTCCATTTAAGTGATTTCTCCAGATTTCCAGGTAGTCTGGACATCCCCTCCCCAGATCTGTCCAAGTTCTTTGTTCCATTGACGTCTCTGGCAAAAAGTCTTTCTCACAAATTTTTGGGCTCCCCAAGAGTTATTGTTTCTGTTGACCTTCATTTTTTATAGCCTTTATTTAAGAAAAATCCTTCATAAAAATAAATATTTGTGATGCCTGAGGCAGTTAGGTAGCTCAATGCATAGAAGACTGGGTCTGGAGTCAAAAAGATCAGAGTTCCAATGTGTTCTCAAATGCTTAGTATTTATATGACCTTAGGCAAGTTACTTAACTGCTATCTGCCTCAGTTTATTCAACCGTAAAATGAAGATAAAGTACCCACCTTCCAGGGCGGTTGATTCTCATAGTATTTGTAAAGCACTTAGCATGATACCTAGCACATAATAGGCATTAAAGAAATCCTAGGTGGATGATGATGATTGTGATGGTGATGAAATCAAAATTCAAAAAGAGCCACTTTTTCTTACAAAGATCTATAAACCTGTATGATTTAAGAAGTTATAGTGAATTCAATATATTAGGTTTTTGTTTTTTCCCGGATTCTGATTAGCCTTGAGCAAAGATAAGAAAAGAGCAAGTTTTATGTACAAACAGCACTCGTTTTAAAACAGGTATTGATTGAAAATACGGTTTTAAATTCTTGTTAAGCTCAAGGCTATGGTCGGTCAAAGTGCCCCAACCTGGACTACAATGCTATGTAGTTTATCAGGCCCTTGTCTAGTGAACACTCAGACTTATTTGTATGGCTTTTTTCTGAGCAAAGTTGTTGGTAGGAGGGAACCCCCTGGCCCTAAGCTACCTATAAGGGCTGAACAATTCTCATCTTGTAGTTGTAAGCTTGCTTGAATTAGCTTACGTATAGTGGAGGACAACCTACTGCTGCTGAACTCTTCAGTCCCTCCTTCTACATAATGAGTCAACTAACAATCATTTATCAAGCATTTACCATATGCCAAGCACTACACTAAAGCTCTAGGGGGACAAAATAAGGTCTCTCAAGGAGCATTCATTGTAATGAGGAAGACTAGGTCTGTACAACGTAGAAACAGAGGAGATAGTAATGGAAGAGGGGAAGGAACTAGCCACTGGGTGGACTGAAAAGAACCACTTTTAAGAAGAGGAAGTTGAGCTGAGCTTTTTTTTTTTCTTTTTGGAGGGCATTTGGGGTTAAGCGACTTGCCCAAAGTCACACGGCTACTAAGTGTGTCAAGTATTGAGCTGAGTCTTGAAGGAAGTTAAGAGGAGACAAGTGAGAGGACAGAGCCTTCAAAGAATGGAGGGCAGTCATGGCCAAGGTTCAGAGAAGGGAGATAAGGTGATGCCTTTGGGCAGCAGCAAGGAGGCCAGTGTGACTGAATCTTTGAGTGTATGGACAGGATGGGTTATGAAAAGTTTTTAAAGGAGTTGAGATTGGATTCTGGAGCTAATGGGGAGGCATTAGAGCTAATTAAAGAGTGGGGTGATATGGGCAGGCACACTTTAGAAAAATCACCTTGGCAGTTGGATGGAGGGTAGATTGGTGTCAGGGGTGACTTGAGGCAAGGAGACTAGTTGGAAAATAATCACAATAATTTAGATAAGAGATGATAAGGACCTGTACTGGCATCATGCTTTGTAAGAGGAGAGGAAACATCCAGTGTTTCTGCATTGCAAAAAAAAAAAAAAAGCTGACTTTGTTTTATACTTACTTTTTGTCATTTAAAATGATCCATTTATTGCTACACTTTTGAGAGTTGTTTTTTTCAAGATCTTAAATGAATATTGGTAATTTGTCAGAGGCTTTTTCTGCATCTTTTCATAATCATATGATTTGGAGTATTTAGTTCTATTGATTCTCAGTTTGAATCTGTACTGTGTAGAAATGGATTCTGAATGACTCCAAAAATCAAGTTAGATGTAACACCCAGGATATCTCTACTATTCTGTCTTTTCCTGGTTGTGTTTACCACACTAAACTCACTTAAAAGTCACATGAAAGTCAATTTCTTTGTTGTGTCAGTTTGAATGAAAGGAATTTAGTCTGACAGGATTTGTCTTTACAAATTTTTCTTATGCTTTTCTCTAAACTTCCTACTTTCTTGGGTAGAGAGACATAAAATTAATCTTTGTATACTTTTTTATTGAATATATGCATATATCTATGTATGTGTGCATATATGTAATATGTAATGATTTATGTGTTTATATATGTTTTCTTCCCACTTGAATTTTAAGCTTAGTGAAGACTTAGTTTTGAAACTGTTCTTAGGAGCATGCAGGAAGTATATCTGAATTGCCCAAACTAAATATTGAATTGTAAAGCTTCAGGCCATTTTTCAAATGGAGCCTAATCTCTTTAAAAGAAAGAAGGAAAGAAATCCTACAGTGTTTTCCTCCAACTTTTCAGCATTTTATATATCCAAAGCTTGGAGGGATCTTGCTGTAGATGGGGACATTAATCTCTCCAAAAACAAAGTAAACGTATCTGGGCACCTTCCCTTCCATGTTCTGAATATTTTACACTCAATCAATAGATTAGGAAGTGGGAGGGGTAGAGGAGCAGGAAGGGAGAGGATAGATGCCAGGGAACTATGCTTAAGAGATCTATCATTTGCTTCATAATTCTTTAGTTATTATTATTTTCTTTTTTTGTATTTTGGTAACAAAGGATAATTTATCTTTGTATCTCTCCTAGTTCCCAGCACAGTGCTTTGTATATAATAGGTGCTGAATAATTTTTTGTGAATGAAGTAATAAACAAAAGAATTTATTCCCTCACTGTTTAAACAGCATTAATAGATACTGACACAAACCAACTATTGCTTTTCTTAAAACAGTAGAAACAACAAAATGTATGCTATTTGAAACCCCA
>JAQQSU010002901.1:0-14536 GCA_028627135.1 Pseudochirops cupreus
TTCAGCCTGTATTTGATTGCTTGTCCTTCCAGTGGGGATGGGTGGTGAGGGAGGAGGAGAAAGAATCTGGAATCTGGAGTTCCATAATCAAATGTTATGAATGTGTATCTATCTATCTATCTTTGTGTATATATATATACACATATATATGTATATATATATATATGCAATTATTATTATTATTATTGACTCCATCCAACTGGAACTTGAGATACACAGGCACTGCAGTTGGGAGATCCATCCTGCCCTACCAAAAAGTGACATAGGAGAGAATAGACTGTGGGAGGGGGGAAACACTGGGATGGCTGTTTTGGGGTGGTGGGCGGGGGAAAGACGGGGAGAAAATATGTAACTCAAAAAAATTTTTTTAATAAAATAAATTTAAAAAAAAATAAAAAAATAATAATAACAATTGTTTTACATTTGATTTTAAAACTTTAAATTCTAGATTCTTTCTCTTCCTCCCTCATCATCTACCCCCACTGAAAAGACAAGCAATTCAATACAGGCCGTATATGTGTAGTTACACAAAACATCTCCACAATGGACATCTTGTGAAAGACTGATTATATTTCCCTCCATCCTATCCTGCCCCCCACTTGTTCTATTTTCTCCTTTCTCCCTGTCCCTTTACAAAAGTATGTGCTTCTCACAACCCTCCTCCCCATCTTGTCCTCCCCTCCCTCATCTCCCCTCCCATCCCCTTCCCCCCTACTCTCCTGTAGGGCAAGATACCCAGTTTAGAGTGTATGTCAATCCCTCCCTAAGTCAAATTCAATGAGAGTAAGGTTGACTCATTCCCTTTTGCCTTCCTGTTTTTCCCCTCCATTGTCTCTGTTATCTTTCAAGACACATATTAAGTCCTATATACTACCTGACCACCTTGGACATAATAATATCTCCTTCTTCTGTGGTATCTAGAAATTTGTTTATTATTAACATCATATTCTTATTGTGCTGCCCTATAATATTAGTTAAAGTAAAGAATTTGTTTAATCTTTTACCCCACCCCCTGACCCCAGACCAAAAGCTCTATGAAGATAGGAAAGGCTTCATGTATTTCTTTAAATTGCTAAAATATTTGCCTTAGTGCCTTATCCTTAAAATCTAATCAATAAATGTTTTATTTAGTAATATGGGAATATTACTGGTGAACAATCTTAAAATGTTATTTCCTGATTATATTTAAAGGAATTAAAAGGAAATCTACCCAAAGGGAGAAATATAAACAAGTTTTACTTTCTAGAAGAAGAGAAGGGAAGGAAAATAAGAATTTCTATAGTAACTCCCTATAGGTTATTGAGAGGATCATTTGAATAAATAAATATAAAATTACTTTTTAAAAGACCCTGTAATATACTATTCCATATTAAATAAAAGTTATCTGCATATATATATATATATCTATTGGTTAATATAGATGTATAAATACAAGTCAATTCATACATACTAACTACCTACTAGGTGCCAGGCATTGTGCTAAGCACTGAACACACAAAGAAAGGCAAAGAACAGAGCCTGCTCTTAAATTGCTCATGAGGGAGACAACATGCAAATAACTAAGTACAAGAAGGAAACATAACAGGGTAAAATGGAAATAGTTTCAGAGCAAAGGCATCAAGAGGAAGTCCTGGGAAAGATACAAGAGCTCATGCCTCCTCTGTCATCTCCACTCCACTTATTTTCAATATCTGTCTATTGCAGGGGTGGAGAACCTCTGGCCCTAAAGCCACATGTGACCTTCTAGGTCCTTGGGTAAAGCCTTCTGACTAAGTCCAAGTTTTACAGAACAAATTCTTTTATTAAGGGATATGGATTCAGTCAAAGGGCCACACTTCATGGCCTACAGTGTCATATGTGGCCTCAAGGACACAGGTTCCCCACCTCTGTGTTCTGCTAATGAAATTTGAAGATTCCTTTGTATTGGAAATCTGACAGGTACTCAGGACCTAATTTCAAATTAAGCCTTTGTAAAAAAATAGCAAATATGAACCCCTGTTGCTGACGTAACAGGAAAGGGCTGAACAGGAAGGAGCTATATAGTATATAAAGAAGAGCACAAGCTGGACAGTCAGAACTTCCTGGGATAAGCATCATGGAGACAGGGTAGCTGCTGCTGGACTGAAGACTGAAATGAGAATTGAGAAGAACTGAGAAGAGTAATGAGAATTGAGAACTGAGACAGAATTTCTTGGAGCAAGCCACGTGCAGGCTGGA
Source organism: Pseudochirops cupreus (assembly GCA_028627135.1). Lineage (NCBI taxonomy): Eukaryota > Metazoa > Chordata > Mammalia > Diprotodontia > Pseudocheiridae > Pseudochirops > Pseudochirops cupreus. The sequence goes on from JAQQSU010002901.1 coordinate 2,218, forward strand.
TAAAGTGATTTTGATTTTGAGAATGGAGTTTATGGTGCTGAAGACTTCCAAGGGCCAGCCAGAGCTGTTGAAGCCTGAGGAAGCATGACTGTGGCATCAGTACTTTGTCAAATGTTGTTGTGACTTTGTTAATGTGGATGAATGTTATTGTGGCTTTGTTAAGCCTTGTCTTCCCAGGAACAGAGACTGTGAAGGATCTGAGATGGACTGGATGCTGTGAGCTCCAATGTGGAGCAGGAACTGCAGGGAGAGCTGGACAAGGAACTTGGAGCTTTCTGCCTTTGAACCCAGGTGACAGTTTGGTGGATTCAGGTAGGAGCTACCTGTCTTGAGTCAAGATGAAAAGACCTCTCTGTGAATACTGAGTAGAGACTGATGAAATTGTCTGAGTAAGGACTGATGAAAGTGTATGTACTTGTGACTTAGGGGTGGATGGCTTTTGTACTTTCCACTACCCCTTAAGAGTGTACTGAGTATAGACTGATGAAATTGTTGTACCCCATGGGTGGAGGACTTTGACTTTTGCACTTTGTGTCCCTTAAGGAGGCCTCCTTAAGGATGATTGAATTATTAAGTTACTAAGTCATTGACTTACTAAATGACTGTACTTTGTTTAAAACTATGTGACCACTTTGGTGAAAACAATGTGATCATTTTAGTGACAAGTTGTTGAATTGTGACATGAGGAATGCTGTGTTTTGATTTTCTGTGATAAGTTGTAATATTGTGAACACCATATTTTGATTTTCTGTGAATGTTTTGCTCTGATTTGTTATTGAATAAATAGAGAGTTTGCTATACTATGTAATCAGAACCTTGAAAGCTGTTCACAGCAGCAGTCCTCTGGAAAGTTTCTCATGCTTGTCTTTATACCCTGGTCTATTGGCTCCTACTCTACTGCCTACAAACATGTCCTACAAACAACCTGACAAAAAATTTCTCCTTTGATCCTATTAATATATTTATTTCCCTGTTTTATGGCTAAACTCCTTGAAAATGTAATCTACAATACCTCCACTTTCTCTTTCCTGACTCTCTTCTTAAAGTTCTTGAGGTAGTGAACAACATGTAGCCCTGTAGGTCATCAAGTGCTGCCCTTTGACTAAATACAAACTTCACAGAACAAATTCCCTTCCTAAAAGAATTTGTTCTGTAAAACTTGGACCCAGTCAAAAGGCTTCACCCAAGGACCTAGAAGGTCACATGTGGCCTTGAGGTCACCTTGAGGTTGAATGTTCACCACCCTTAAACCCTTAAAATCTTGCTCTTGACTTTATCATTCTATCAAAACTCCTCTCTCCAAACTTACCAATGGTCTCTTAGTTGACAGATCCAATCCTCTTTTCTCAGTACTCATTCTCCTTGACCTCTTTGCTAACCTTCTTCTCCCTGTTACTCTCTCTTCTTTCTCTAGGTTTTTGGGAACTGACTCCCACCTGGTTCTCCTCCTACATCTATGACTGCTCTTTCTTTGTCTTCTATACTACATCCTCATAGAGATCATATATTATAACTATAGGTGTCCAACAGTTTTTTTGCCTGAGCTCTTTTTTCTTCTCCCTCAATACTACTTCCCTTGGTGATCTCATCAGCTTCTATGGATACTCCTACTATGATAATGATTCTTAAATCTATCTAGCCTGACAATCCCTCCCTAGCATCTTTGACTCCCTTTGATACATTTCAAACAGAAAGTCCAGTAGACATCTTAAACTCAACGTGCTCAAAGTGGAATTCATTATCTTTGTCCCTAAATCCTCTTCTCCTTTCTAATTTCTCTATTACTATAGGGCCCAATACCATATTTCCAGTCTCTCAGGCTCAAGACATAAATGTTAACCTTGACACTTATCCTCTGACACTGCCATCACTTTATGATAGCTACCGGCAAGTCTGCCTGTATCAAGTCTCTTTGTATTCCAAACCAACCTCTATTCAGTCACCAAAGTGATTTTCCTAAAGCTTAGGTCTGACCATGTCACCCATCTACTCAATAAACTCCAGTGACTTCCCATTACCTCTAAGAATAAATATAAAATCTTTTTTTGTGTTCAGATCCCTCCATAACAAAGCCCCATACTACCTTTCCAATATTCTCACACCTTACTCTCTATTAAGTTCTCTTTGATCCAGTGACAACAGCTTTCTTGATTTTTCCCATACCCAGGCATTTTCACTGGCTATCTCACATGTTTGGGAGACTCTCCCTTCTTTTCTCCATGTACTGAACTCCTTGGCTTCATTTAAGTCCCCACAAAAACCCCATTCATTACAGGAAGTCTTTCCCAACTCCCCTTAATTCTAATACTTCATTCTTTTATTTTTTCCTATTTATCATTTATAAAGCATCATTTGTACTTATTTGCTTATTATCTCCCCCATTTGATTGTGAGGTCCTTGCATACTCTTTTTTCCCCTTATTCCTTCTCTCCAGTCTTCCTAAAAGGGTCTTTACTCTCTTTTGGCATCCCAAGAGCTTGGTTCATAGCCTGGCACACATAAGGTGCTTAATAAATGTGTATTGGCTAATTATAAATATAGATGTCTAAGAAATCTGATAAATTATGGAAAATAAAATTTTTAATAATTATAGATATTCACAAACGGGAATGGAATCCCACAATTTCGCCTTGGAGTATATCAAACACAAACCTAAGTAAACAAATTTATCTGAGACTTGGAAATAAACATGATTCATGACCTGAAAACTGACTTGAGCCCCATTTGAAAACCTATGTACTATAATCAAACCTAGATTTGGAAAATGAACTATATGTCAAATGTTATTCATACTTAGTGTGACAAAAATGTGTTGCATAATGAAAAATTAAATATATGTGTGTATATATAAATGTGTATATATGCGCATATATATGTACATCTATGTATATATAAATAAATGTGTGTATAAACATTTTGAGCTCTCTGCCAAATTATATAAAGCAAATGAGCATGAGCCTAGCAAAAGGATAACATACTACATGCTAGATGATTATTTTTTTCTCTAGATGGAAGAAAATCTAGACACTTTTACCCATTGTGGTATAATGGCAAGTTTAAAAGTAATTAAGTATTCTCTGGAGTAGAATAGTATGGGAATCCTTGAATTTATAATAAGCCACAAATATCCTTTGAAATGATATATTTCCTGCAAGGGGGAGATGAAAGCAAATCATTACATTGACAGATGTGTTATAAAATCCTTATCTGTGCTTCCTACATTCAAACATCCATCACAAAATGCAAATAATACAATGTGAAAATGTAATAGTTCGTGTGATGTGTTTTAAAGGAAAATCATATATGTTATGTAATAGTTAAGTGTGCTGACTCTTAACTTACTCATACCTTGATTTCTGAATTGTATCTGCTCACCTGACATAGTTTAATACAACTGCTTTTACCTGAATGGCAGCTGGATCAAGAGATGATGATAGGTAGAGAAGACAATGAGACATACTGTGTTCCAAGCTCCATGAAGGAAGGAGCATTGAATCTCATCCTTTGTCTATCTCACTACAATTAGAAGACTGCTTGGAAGGTTCGATTTTTTTTGCTTTTAATTAAGTTGGACAAACATTTATTGAGTACCCTTTATATTACTGATACTATATTAGGTTCTAGAGATCCAAAGATCAAAATAAAATAGTCACTGCCCTCAAATACTTTATATTTTACTATTTTGGGTTGGGATGGTAAAACAGGCACACATATATAATGTGTATATATGTGCATGTGTGAACATGTGTATACATATACATGCACATACACACACATAGAATACACATATGTGTTGTATTTAAAATGGATTAGGCATTAAATATTTGTAGAGTTATTGAAAGAATGCTGTGCTATATAAGAGAGCATACAAAATAGGATGCATTTACCCTAATAGGAAAGAAAACTGATTTCCCTCACTCTCTAGTCATGATGATCAAAGAATATCTAGTTCCTTTTCTGATTAGTTTTCTTGTTTTCCTAATGTTTATTTTAGCCCTCCATTCTAGCTTTGGTTTCATTATCTCTTGAAATGTTTTCTTCTTCATCTCTTCCTTAGTTTGCTTGACACATAGAAAGTGAATTATAGGCCTCAGATTAGCTCAGGGCCATATGATCCAGAAAGTTGAAGTGCAGTTCATTTGGAAAATGAATTATATGTCAAATGTTATTCATACTTAGTGTGATAAAAATGTGTTTCATAATGAAAAATTAAATATATATATGTGTATATATAAATGTGTATATATGTGCATATATATGTACATCTATGTATATATAAATAAATGTGTGTATCAACATTTTGAGCTCTGTGCCAAATTACATAAAGCTCCTTCTCCTCTTCCCCCCTCCTAACCCCAACCATGATGGAGAATTCCATTTGGTTCAACATTAGCTAAAAGGAAAAGGATGGGGGAGGGTCAATGATCTTTGGCAGGAATGATATTTTGCTCCCTCACAAATTTTACAAATGTGTCGGTGAAAGTTGATATCTCATATATTCAGAAACTAATTTTCGTAAAGGCAAAAGTCACCTGAGTGTTCATGCAGTATGTATCTGACCAGATTGCTGACAATTTTCTTCCAAAATTTTAGGCACCGTGGTCCTTCCTCTTTTTGACTAGTTGTTTGTCACTGTCCTATTTGCTGACTGTCTCACTGGTCTTTGTGAGTTGCACTTTGTTCTTGTAAGGAGATGGAACCTGACATTTGAGAAACAGAAACAGACATATGTTAGAAAATCATAAAGTAGAGATACAATTATATTAGAGATTCACTATAAAATGACAAAAATCCAATTGAATTCAGATCATTGTTGGACTGAAAATAGACATATTGGTTATTAGAAAGACCTCATTATAGCACAGTGCCATTTTTAGCAATGGACTACCAAGAGGATGCTTTATCAAAATAATGGTGCAGTAGATTTTATACCTTCACTGTTAGATATGCCTTAACTACATGCCAACTGAAATACTACTCAATGAAGCATTCAGTGATGCCCAGATGTGCAAGATGTATAAAAATATGCATTAATGATTTACAAAGATAGCTAATGAGGGTGAAGCCTCATTTTCTGGTTGTACTCTGGGGTTCTATGCTATCAACTATGAAAACCAGGGTTATAAATTAGTATAAGCCCAAGGGCAACCTGGCCAAAACAAATTAGTATAGACAGTAAAAGATGTTTTGGAGGAAAGAAATGAAAAAATTTAATAACATTGGAAATGGTTTGGAATTTGTATGGATTTTAACTGTAATCAGCTTCGTCATTTCTATGACTGTGAGTCTGACAGGCTAGTGAAAATGTCAAGGTCTGATAAATGTTGATGAATCATATTCTCTAGCAAAGAACTTGGGAGAAATAACGTTACAGGTTTCTTGTCCTATCATTGCTTGTCAACCATGTTCTTTCAAGAAACCAGGATGTTTTGTGTGTATACGCTTGAGATTTTGCCTCACAATTCTCCAAATGTAATAGCTTTCCAATTTTTCCAGCTACTTTTTTGGTCTTCAGACCTATTTTCATACAACTTATCATATATAAACAAAACCTACTTAGCACAGAGACCAAATACAATTATTTACAAAGTACCCCTTATATATTGGCACACTATTCTGCTAGTATAGAAAGAAGTATGTGGGACATAGAGCCAGGTCACAGAGTTCTCAAGAAGGATGATCCTAAAGTGATTAGATTGGGTCATACTAGCTGGAGGAACCTGACAAAAATGTATGTTATATAGAAAAAGGTCAGAAAGTCAGTGAGCAGATAAAACAATGTGCAATTGTTATAAACACAGCAGGTTGGGTCAAGTTTCCAACCTACTAATTCCATTGCATAGAAAGGTTGCAAAGAAGGTCTGTTGTCAGTTATGCTGAGGTTAGAATGTGTACAAAGTAAGCTGAGCAGGAAGTAAAGTCCAAATAGGCAGAGGACAGTGTCCAGCAATTTAAACTTTCCAGAGACAGAAGGGAGAAGGAAGTGTCTTGGACTGGATTTGAAGAAAGGCTCAAATAGGATGGTTTCTAATGTACTTTCCACATCCTTCGTGGTAAGGCAGGACTATGAACTGAGACCATAGCTATATTTTCAATCAGAACACAATACTTCACAAATACAAAGAAGTTAATAAATGTGGAATTGAAACATAGTGTCCTTGTTAAATAAGAGTAGATGACATGTAATGGGTATTCAGCAAAAGCCCAAGAAAATAAGGCCCTCCTTTAAGTCTTTCTAGGGAATTCTGAAAGATGGAGTCTTGTGTGAACTGTGCAAAATCCTTTCACCATTCTGGCTCTATTTTTCCTCCTTTGAAAAACAAAGGTGCTAAACTTTTGTGGTCTCTAAGAGTCCTTCTACCTTTAAAACTTGAAAACCTGGCTGCTTTATAATTTTCTATAACGTCATAATTTTGGGGACTTAACTGCATTTTATCATAAGATACTAGATTTAGGGGTGTAATTAATCTTAAATATCATCTAATTGACTCCGTCATTTTATAGGTGCAGAAGTGGCTTGCTCAAGTCATATGGGTAATAAGTAGCAGAGTCAAGATTTGAATATAGACCTTGTCATTCCAAATCTTACTCTAACTTTGCTCCACGCCTGGAATCTCACCAACTTCTTTGCCTGCCTTCAGGAGAGAACAACTACTGGGGACTTAATTCTTTTTGACCCCAGGTTCCTCCTGTCCTACCAGGTGAATGGCTAATGAAACCCACAATATCTAGGAAGTCTGCACTCATATTTCACTTTATTCCTTCACTTTGTTCACATGAGACATTTTGCTGCTATCAGCATTCTTTCTTTCCAAATATGGAACTATAATCAAATCAATGTTTATATTGTAATTTGGAAAAGGTACCTGCTTCCCTATGACTCCTCTCACCACCTCTGTAGTTTTCAAAACTAAAGTACCCCTTTTCTGTCTACTCAAATACTATATGTATCCATCTATCCTCTTTTCTTCCCTTTCTCCCTTCCTTCTTTCCTCCTTCTTTCTTTTTCTCATCCTCCTCCCCTCCAAGCTACCAGACTCTGTGAGAAAAAGACCAATACTCCTCAATGTCCACAAATATAGTTCCAAGCAAAGTAGATGGCCACTGAGTCTGGGTCAAATGAACTAGCTTGTCATTCTTTACTATTCAAAGGACAAAAAGACAATTAGACCAACAAAACAAAAACAAAATACTCGGACATGGAGCAAAGTAATTGACCTGGTAACCAATAAGGTTTTCTCAAAGGGCACATAAAGTAAAATTAACAGGTTTTCGTTTGTTTGTTTTGTTTTGTTTTGGAGTGCTTAATAAATACCGCACAGAAAAGCAAGTACTTTTACAAGGCAAGATCAGAGAGTTTTCCTGAGTGGATCTGAACTTCAGCCAAGGAGGAGAGAATCATTCTCAAGCTGTTAGGCACTTGTTAACGTCTTATATTGTCTGTGGAATTTGTTTAGGGAGATTGGAGATCTACACAGGTTTTGAAAAAGGAAATGCAGTCATTATTAACTTACGACTGCTTTAAACAGCTTGGAATACAGTGGGCAAATGGCACACTTAACCAAGCATTTCTGGAAAAAAACAAAAGTGAAACAATATTTTGTAAATACCCTGTATTTTGCAAGCATTCAGCTAAGTGTATAATAAAATCATTCTTTTCCTATATGTGAAAGATATATGGTTCTGGAAAAAGGTGAATTGTGAATTTTGTCTTAAAAATGTAAATGTATTCATTTTGATTGGACAAGGTAGTTTTCATAAAATGGGTTCCAAGACCATTTCCTCATGTATAAAATGAGGGAGTTGGACTAGGTCGCCTCTTAGATCTCTTCTGGATCAAGATCTGTGATCTTACTCTATTATTATTATTAATGGCAATAATAATAATAATAATAATAATAATAATAATAATAATAAATAGGATCAAAGATTTGGGGCATAATTTTTCCAGGCACACGGTGAAAGGATTTTGAGTGTAACTTCCATCAAAGAAATGGGAGGCTTCATGGTCAAATCTTCCTCACTTTGAAAATTTACCTTTTAGCACTCCAAGTTTTGCTTTTCCAAAGAGTATTCTTGTTCCAAGGTGAATCTTTCAAGAATTTTCCTTTTCAGACAACCATTCTCTTGAATCATGGAGTTCTCTTTAGCAACAACACAAAAACACCCAGTAGGATCACAGGGACAGGGGCTGGACTGCTGCGTCCATTGCAACCAGGAAGGAAGCCAACTTGGCATTCGCCTAGGCTTGTTTTGTAGCCGGCTTTTGTTGACCTCTGCCACAGTGGCCATTATTGATTTGGAGGCTATTGAGTGCTTACATGTGTTCCTCATTTGCTTTGGTTTCTTAGCCCAGTTTAAGACATTAGCAGGGAAAGGGAAGGAGGACTTACCAAATTTTCAAAAACAGTGGAAAGAAAGAACTTAATTTTTTTTTCTATTTGCTTTTGGCAAAGAAACTTGAAACAGAGTTAGGAAAATGTGAAGGTTTCCATTGCACTCTCTTCACCACTCTGAGTCTCTGCCCACCTGCTTAGGAAAACTGTGAGTCCTTCCTCTACAGACTCTTTCCTGAGCCAGCAGTTCTTCTTAGAAATAGAGTAACATAATACTAAGAATCTGCACAGAGCCAGACTTTCCATCCACAGCATCAATATGAGCCAAACCAAACGTCAAACTACAAAATGTGGCATTTATTTAAGAGGGACACACTGAACAATGCAAGCTGCTCTGTCCGAAAATGAAGGTGTCAATACTTTTGATTGCGTCAAGACCTTCTCATTTTTATATATTTAATACCCTATTTTTAAAGGAACTTCTCTCCATAAAATGGCGTCCTAAGTGAGGCTAGTTGTAACTATCAGTTAATTTCACCTCTGTATTGTAACATATAGGTGAGTATACACACATACATACACACATATGTATATATGCACACACATATGCATGTGTATATACACACATGCACATACAAACATATACACATATATACATACATATACATTGTTGTATATACATATCATATATTTATATGTATTTGTGTGTGAATATATATATACACAACTATCTAGCTAATCTATCTGTGGTTGCTTTTTTTGTTTTGTTTTGTTTTGTTTTACCACGTTTAAGTTAGAATCATTTCACAAGAGGGACACCAATTTTAAAATTTCAAATGGTGATACAATGGCATAGTTCACTCTACAAGAGTGAATGTTTAACAGCATGACATTGTCCCTCATTTAAGTATCAATGTTTATGCTTTTAAAAATATGTATTCTTACTTTCTTATGTTACATTACCATCAATCATAGCATAAACCTGTCTTCTTTTCTCTCTCAGTTATCTATGTTTATTGAACACAATTTAATTCAGTTCAACTATCCTTAAAACTAATCTATTCTCAATAAATCACCCAGTCAAATCCAAGTGGTTGCCAGCTTGTGGGTTTGCCTATGATATTGGTCCAAATTTGATATATAATTCTATTTCTATCTCACCAATTAGGTGGCACTTTGGATAGAGCACTGAGCTTGGAATCAGGAAAAGTTCATGGGTTCAAATCTGGCCTCAGACACTGTGTGACCCTAGGCAAGTCACTTAGCTTTGTTTGCCTCAGTTTCCTCATCTGTAAAATGAGCTGGAAAAAGAAATGGCAAACCAGTCCAGTATCTTTGCCAAGAAAACCCAAATAAAGTCATAAAGAGGGTGATGCACGATTGAACAACAGATATGTACAGATATATGTAGAGTGACAGACAGAGAGAGACAGAGAGACAGAGGGATAGAGAGAATGAGAACACTTTGTGTGAGAATCTGGGCAACACATTTAATTTCCCTGTATCTCAGTTTGCTCAGTACTCTATGATCCTACAAGTTGAGTAATCATAATTTGGGTACTGTTGGCACCCAGAAATTCTAGTAACTTCAGATCTGAGGGGATAGATTTGAATTATATTAATCTTACAACAGTCATTACTACATTGTTATATATTTATAGTTATCTATTTTTAACTTGGGAGACAAAGTTTGTATATTAGCAGAATTTCATGTGCAGAGCTTCCCCCCAAATAAGAACAATTAGGAGGTTATAGTAAACTTTCCCAAGGCACTAGTACTTAATCTGATATAGTTGTCGAAAATGAAACATCAGTAAACTTTAGGTTTATATCAAATAGAAGTTTCTAACCCCAAGTCCACTAACTTGGAAGAAAGATTAAGACAGATGCAGAAACAAACAAACAACAAAAATTTTAATAAAATGTTTACTTTGTAATTGTATATACATTTAGTTCATGCATTTTAAGACATTATGAGCTTTATCAGACTTCCAAAGGTATCCTTAACATGGAGGGGAAAAAAAAGGTAAGAACTCCAGCCCAAAAAGGTTTTGCAAATTTGCTTTTCAGAAAGGTAAATCTTACTCTTTGCCTCAGGCTGAATGTAAGGCTTATGAGGGATGTTAAGAATAGAAAGTCGATCTATAACCAGAAATATAATGCTGTGTCAGAAAGTAGGAAATGAGAATGGCAAATAGTCACAACCCACTCTCTACAGAGTTAAAAAAAAAATTCTTATGTAGTTAGTGAATTATGTTAATTCTTAATATATCTCCCCATACATGTGCTGTGTGTGTGTATGTGTGAAAGATAGAGAAATGGAATTCCTTCCATTAAAATGTGCCTGTTTGGTTTATTCACATGTTTTGTTGTTGTTTTTATTGTTACCTATTTAAGTTTAAGATTGTTGGAGTCCAGTTCAGCTTAATTGCTAGCTACAGCAGTAATCTAGATTTAAGGGAAATAACTAGTTACTCTGTCAATGTTCTCAGTATCACTAATATAATCTCCCAGGTCTGCATGACAATTCTTATCCATGGAATCTTTAGATGGGTACGAAAATTACTTCATGTCTGACAGATTTTTGCAAATTAAATTTTAATCTCCCCACCCCAAATCTTCCCTTCCAAAACTGAAATAAAACTTGCAGACTCTCTCTCTCTCTCTCTCTCTCTCTCTCTCTCTCTCTCTCTCTCTCTCTCTCTCTCTTTCTCTGTCATTTTACAGATTAGAAAATTGAAGTTTACATCATTAAGGATACACCCACTAACCTAGAAAATAGGGACTGAATTTATAATTTCGTTTGTACAGATAATTCCTGGCTGGGCAAATGCTTCTACCAATTTAGGTCTGTCTGTTATCTAAAATTTGTAGTCTTAGAAACAAACCTATTTTGAATATTGAGAAGTCAAGTGAATTTACCAAGGTAACACAAGCAATGGAATACATAGTAGTGTCTCCCCATCACTTCTGGAGTCAAATTTACAATCCTATAAGCAAATAAACAACCCCCTGTTTGGCACACAAAGCCCTTCATTACTATCCCCCTCTCCCCCACATTGACACATGCCTTTCCAATCTTCTAACACTTCGCATTTCCTTCCCACCCCCACTGACCATGTACTCTATGATTCAGTGACACCTGCCTCCTTGCTGGTCCTGAAACAAGCCACTCTACTTCTCAACTCTGGGCATTTGCACTGACATACAAGCCTGGAGAGCTCTCTCTCTTCTCTGCCTTCTGGATTCCCGGGGCATCCTTCAAGTCCTAGCTAAAAGCCCACTTTTATAGGGAGCCTTTCTTGATATACCTTAATCCTAGTGTCGCCCCTCTTTTGATTATTTCCAGTTTATCCACTCCATAGCTTATTTATACATAGTTGTTTGCATGTTGTCTTCCCCATTGGACAGAGAGGTACTTGAGAGTAGAGGCAGCATTTTGCCTTTCTTTGTAAAGTTAGTACAGTGCCTGGAACATAGCTGCTTAAAATATTTCTCGACTGACATACTGATTAATTGACCTAGAGAATATGGGCCAGAGCCAAGATTTGAACCCAGGTTTTCCTGGCTCCAAGACCAGATCTCTATCCACTTTACCATGCTGCTTTCTTTCATTCTCTATCAGTATGAGATCAGTCAATATTATTATTTTTTCTTGTTACTTAAAGACTAGATCATTTTTTGAATGATTTGTTTATTTACTTTTAGTTTACAAGACTCAGTTCCATAATCACTTTGAGTTTCAAATTTTCTCCTCTCCCTCCCCCCCCCCCATGGCGGCATGCAATCATGTACAGGATCTGCAAATACTTTCACATTGTACAATAGTTTGGTTATATAGAAGGGACGTAACCAATGATTGATCACTGGGGGAAAAAAAAGCAAAACCAGATATGAAAGAGAACGATAGTGTGTTTTGCTTCCGTCTCCATTTAAACTATAGTCTTTCTATATCTTCCTCTGAGTTTAGATATCTCCTTCCA
>JAQQSU010002902.1:0-14535 GCA_028627135.1 Pseudochirops cupreus
TTAGTGGGAAGTATCTGTGTGTGCGTTTTGGAGTTCCAGGATTGGTTTAGAGTCCTATTTTATGGGTATTTTGGGGTGGCTATGTGAGAGCTGCGATGTGTTGCTGCTTCTACGCCGCCATCTTGGCTCCGCCCCCCCCCCCATTTGGAGTTTTTTGGCAGAGATCCTGGAGTGGCTTGTTATTTTCTTCTCTAGCTTATTTTACAGATGAGGAAACTAAGACAGACAGGGTTAAGTGATTTGCCCAGGGTCACACAGCTGTTAAGTGTCTGAGTTTGGATTTGAACTCATTTCTTTCTGACTCCAGGCCCAGAAGTCTATCTACTATGCCACCTAACTATCTGGAAAACAGATTAAGAATTGTTAAACTACTCAAAAGTTAGGACCAAAAAATGAGCCTGGATATAATATTTTAAGAAATATGAAAATTGCCTAGACATATTAGAACAAGAGGCCAAAATGAAAATAGAAGGAATCTGCCCATCACCTCCTAAATGAAACCCCTAAATGAATGCTCTCAAAAATGTCATTGCCCAGATGAACAGCTTCTAGGTTAAAAAAATACTGCAAGCAACCAAAAAGAAAGTTTGAGCTTACAGGAGTTATCACAACAAAAGAGGGGAGGGTATGGACTGTGATATTCCAAAAGGTAAAAAATACTTAGACTTACAAATAAAAATGACCTTACTTCTGACAGGAGTCAGTAGAAACATTTAAACTTTTAATGGCTTTTTAAAATAATAAAAGTTAAAAAAAAAGTAGATGAGAGGGAAAATAAATGCTTAATTAAAAAGAATTCATTTTTTAAAATTAACTTTTGTTTATTTTTAGTTTACATCATTCATTTCCACAAGATTTTGAGTTACATATTTTCTCCCCTTCATTCTCCTGCTCACCACCCCAAAACAGTGATCCCACTCTATACCCCCTCCCCCAATCTGCTCTCTGCTCTGTCCTCCCCCATAACCCCTCTGACTTTCCAGCAGGGCAAGATGGACCTCTCTGCCCCAGTGCCTGTATATCTTATTTCCCAGTTGCATCATCATCATCATCGTCGTCATCATCATGATAATGATAATTTATTTATTTATTTTTTAGACATTTGATTTTAAAACTTTAAATTCTTGATTCTTTCCCTTCCTCTCTTGTCACCCACCCCCACTGGGAAAACAAGCAGTTCAGTACAGGCTGTATATGTGTAGTTAAGCAAAACATCTCCACAATGAACATATTGTGAAAGACTGACTGTATTTCCCTCCATCCTATCCCTCCCCCTCACTTGGTCTATAGCCTATTTTGTCCCTGTCCCTTTAGAAAAGTGCATGCTTCTAACAACCCTCTCCCCCAACCTGCCCTCCCCTCCATCATCCCCCCTCTCATCTCCTTCCCCTCTACTCTCCTGTAGGGCAAGCTACCCAATTTAGAGTGTATGTCATTCCCTCCCTAAGCCAAATTCAATGAAAGTAAGGTTGAGCCATTCCCTTTTGCCTTCCTGTTCTTCCCCTCCATTGTAACAATTATCCCTTGCCTCTACTATATGAGATAATTAACCCCATTATGTCTCTTCCTGTCTCCTCTCATTATATTCCTCTCCCACCTATCAATTTCACCTTTTAAATATCATCCCTTCCTATTCAATTGATCCTGTGCCCTCTGTCTACATATACCTGTACACATATATACATACACTCACATATGTATTCATATGCATGTATACCCTCCTATATAGGCATATATGTATATATACATAAATATACATTTATATTCCCTTCAACTATCCTCATACTGAGAAAAGTTTCATAAGTTGCAGTTATTGTTTTTCCATGTAGGCATGTCAATAGTTCAACTTTGATAAGTTCCTTATGATTTCTTTTCCCTGTTTACCTTCTCATGCTTCTTGTATTTTAATGTCAGACTTTCTATTCAGCTCTGTTTTTTTCGTCAAGAATGCTTGAAAGTCCTCCACCTCATTGAATGACGATATTTTCCCCTGGAACATTATACACAATTTTGCTGGGTAGGTGATTCTTGTTTTAATCCTAGCTCCCTTAATCTCTGGAATATCATATTCCAGGCCCTTTGATCCCTTAATGGAGAAGCTGCTAGATCCTGGGTTTATCCTGATTGTGTTTCCACAGTATTCAAATTGTTTCTGTTTGGCTGCTTGTAATATTTTCTCCTTGATCTGGGAACTCTGGAACCTGGCTATAACATTCCTAGGAGTTTCCTTTTTGGCATCTTTTTCTAGAGGTGATCGGTGAATTCTTTCAAGTTCTATTTTGCCCTCTGGTTGTAAAATATCAGGGCAGTTTTCCTTGAGAATTTCTTGAAGGATGATTTCTAGGTTCTTTTTTTGATCATAGCTTTCAGGTAATCCAATAATTTTTAAATTGTCTCTCCTGGATCTATTTTCCAGGTCAGTGGTTTTTTCAAGGAGAAATTTCACATTGCCTTCTATTTCTTCATTTGTTTGGATTTGTTTAATAGTATCTTGATTTCTCATAAAGTTATTAGCTTCCATTTGCTCCAGTCTAATTCTGAAGGAATTATTCTCTTTAGTGAGCTTTTGAGATTCTTTTTCCATCTGGCAAATTTGGCTTTTTAAGGCATTCTTCTCCTCATTGGCTTTTTGGGCCCCTTTTGCCATTTGAGTTAGTCTGTTTTTTAAGGTGTTATTTTCTTCAGTCACGTTGTTGACTCATTTTTCATGATTTTCTTGCATCATTCTCATTTCTCATCCTAATTTTTCCTCTACTTCTCTTAATTGCTTTTCAAAATCCTTCTTAAGTTCCTCTATGGCCTATGACCAGTTCATATTTTTCTTGGAAGCTTTTGGTACAGGAGTTCTGACTGTGTTGTCTTCCTCCTGCTCCATGCTTTGATCCTTTTTGTCCTCCAAAAAAGGAATCTAAAATTGGATGGCTGTGCTTGCTTTGCTTCCTTTGCTTGCTCATGTTGCCAGTCAATTACTTGACTTTTGAGCTCTTTGCCGCAGTAGAACTCTACTTCCAGAGGGGAGAGCTATGTCCGAAATTGCTGGGGTTTTCCCAGCTGTTGGAGCTATTAGGAGGCCGCTGTCTCTACAGCCCCCACCAGCTTTGGCTCACTGGTCACGCACCTCAGGACACCATCCAAGACCACAATCCCCATCCAGGCAGGTTAAGGCAAGAGCACTTAGTCTCTGAATGGTAGCTTGGCCCCCCTGTAATCTGCAGGCTGAGAGCTCTGAAGTAGCCACGTGGAGGCGGCTACAGGGCTGTGGCTTCCACCGCTTCTGGCTTTGGGGGCAGAGGGCCGGACCTGATCCTTCATCCCCCTCAAATTCAGCTGTGTTCCACTGACCTTTTACTTGGTCTTTGGTATTTATGGGTTGATAATTCTGGAAACTGCCACAGCTGCCAGTGATTCACTCTCCCAAATGTTCTAGCCAGGCTGGTTGGGCCACCCTGGTGCTAAAACAGCGGGTTCATGTGAGGCTGGGCTTGGCTCCCAGCCTGCTGTGATGAACTCTTCCTGTCCGCCTGCCCGGCTGCCTTCAGTGGGAGATTTATTTCTCTGTCACTTTGAGGGTTCTGCAGCTCCATAATTTGTTTAGAGTCATATTTTTATAGTTATTTGAGGTGGTTATGGGGGGAGCCACTGAGTTTTCCTGCTTCTGTGCCACCATTTTAACTCTGACCCCTCCCCCCAAGAATTAATTTTTTAAAAGTCCCTCACAACAAGTTTTCATTTTTCTATTTCTAGTCTTATACTTCACTTTCTGCCATGCATTTTATGATCCAGCAATACCTGCTCTCTTGGTATTTCTTCCACTTGGTCTCCCTCCTCTCTGTCTTTTCAATGTATGTCTCTCATACCTGGAATGTGCTTGTATCTTTGCCTCTGTGCTTTGGCTTCCCAGACTTCTTTCATATCCCACCTTTTATAAGAGCCTTTCCTGGTCTTCTTCATCATGTTCTTCCCACCTCACCCTCTTCTACTTCAACTTGTGCCCTCCTTTTGAGAAGTTGTCTGCCACCTAGTTTGTATATATATATCTTGTAGGTACATAGCTTTTTGTGTATTGTCTTGCTCATTAGAATGTGGACTCATTGAGAATGGGATCCTCATATTCTTTCCTTTCTTTGCATTTAGTACTTAGCAAAATGCATGGCACATATTGAGCACTTAATAAATACATTGCTAACTGACTGACAGGTCCAGAACTCTGTAGCATGACATTAGATTCCTCCCTTTTATTGACATTGATGCTTCTCTACTATAGAATACTATTCTATGCATCCTATACTCTGGATGCAGTTTTTTCATGATAAGCTTCAGTTATTAGGATGTAGTCTCTTCATTTTCTTTAAGTATATTCCTGGCACCTTAGCACAGTGCCTTGTAAGAGAGTAGCCTCATGATAATTATTGATTGGTTATTGATAATACCCTTGAAATTTACCTAAATACTTTAAAATCAAGTCATCTGGACATTTTTCCAACAAAAATAATTTTAACTAAAATATTTTAAGAATTGAAATTAATTGTAAAACCTAAGACTCATGAGATTTTTCTTAAAGTTTTCTTTACTTAAAGCCAGAACAATGACTTAAAATTACCAGCATTCTTTGAAAATATTAACTTAATTTCTTTGTTAATATGAGCCTTAAAACTTTTTGTGTATTCTATTCCCCTCTCCATCCTACCTTTTCTTTCCCTACGTAAAAAAAAGTACACCTACTTTAGCATCCTTTCATTTAACTTGAATAAATAAATTTTACTTTTTCTCTCGATTTTAGGTCCATTTCCATGTGATATCTGTGGTCGCCAGTTCAATGACACTGGAAATTTGAAACGACACATAGAATGTACTCATGGTGGAAAGAGAAAATGGACTTGTTTTATATGTGGAAAATCAGTACGAGAAAGGTGAGGTGCTATCTAGAGACTTCACCTCAGTTTGATATTATGACACTCAGAAAAATATGGTTAAGGGTTATTTGAAAAAATGACTGTGATAAACTAGAGAACACTTGCAGGAGGTTGAGGAAAATGGTGAAGAGTCAAGATTATGCTGTATGAACATTTACTGAAGTAATTGGTATTGTTTTACCTGAAGGAGAGCAGACTTATGGGGTATATGATAGCTCTCTCAATATTGGAGGGAACATCAGATGAAAGAGGGACTAAGTTTGTTCTTTTTATTCATGGAAGGCAGAGCTAGCAGCAGCATGTGGAAATTGCAAAGACAAATTTAGATTTGATGGAAGAAAACAAAAGCATATTGATGGAGCTCTGCAAAAGTGAAATTTGTGGCTTTGGGAGGTGGCAGATTCCCCCTTAATGAATAAGTGAAAAAAACCATTTATTTAGTATTTACTATAAGCAAAGCACTCTGCTTTTTCAGTGTCTTTAAGCAAAGACTAGATGATCACTTGGATATATTGTAAAAGGGGATTCTTGTTTAGGTATGATTTGGATTAGACTTTGGAGGTCCCTTACAACTCAGATTCTGTGATTAGGTCACACTAATTTATGTATTTTATGCCTGAAAATGCTTCAATTTTGATAGAAGACTTTTATTCAACCTTGGAACAGCTCTAATTGTTAGAAAGTTTTTTCTCATTTGAGCCTTAATCCTTCCTCTCAGTAAGTTTAAACTCCTCAAACTGCCCTATGGGCCAAGCAGAGCAAATCTAATCACTGTTCCATATGAAAGTGCTGTTTCAGGACTTTTGTTTTAAGACCATATTTTCTGTTTGTTATTAGTACTACATGATCATAAATCTACAACTGAAAGGTACCTTAGAAGTTACCTAATCCAGTCCCCTTATTTGACAGCTGAAGCCTACAGAAGTTAAGAGACTTGTTCAAGGTCACAGGTAGTGTCAGGGGTGGGAATTGATCCCAGGTCATTTAATTCCAAAGTCAGCATTCTTTCAATTGTTCCATGGTGCCTTCTCTATTATTATTAGTCAATGAACACTCAAAAGAGAAAGTTAAAATAAAGATTTGTTATCCCACAAGTCAGTGATAAAAGTATCATAGGATGGATCTCAGGCTTTACAGTTGGAAGAGAGCTTAGAGATTATCTAGTCTAATCCTCATTTTCCAAGTGAGGAAACAAGTCCAGCAATAAAAAGTGGCCTATCCCAGTACTACGTTTTGATTTGCAACTTTTCTGTAACTTGAAGTGAGTTATTATACCTTTGTGTCTCCATTATAGTATTGTTATGCCTTCTTTAACAGCACCATCTGCTGGCACACTTTTTCAGCTATTAACTCTACTTTTCAAACATATTGGATAGGAGATAGAAATAAGAGTGACAACTAAGAATACAATTTAAGTTGTTGTTTTTTTTCCACAAGTCCTTAAAAAAATTACAATTCTAGTGTAATTTCTCTTTACCTACAGATTATGTCCTGTTTGAGAGGAGCTATAAAGAGTTAGCTAACACTGCCTCAGTAGTAACAGGGGTACAATGTGGAGTGGCAGACATGGCTTCTTAGAAACTCACGCCCTAGATCACCTAAATAGAACTCCTTAAAATTTTGTGACTAAATGACATGTAGAAGAAATATCATTTATTCGTTTAATACTTATTGTGATCAATAATAAATAACACTGGTATTGTAAACTTGAGTGTTTGACTCCGACGTGAAGATTAAGTTTGTTTTTTCCTTAATTCACTGTGGTGACTGGTTATTATTTATATGTATTATTGAAACTTTGTTTTGATGGAATAGAAAAATTTCTGACCAATGAAAAGATAAAAGTTTGTTGACTGGCTATATAAGAGACAAAAGCTGTAATTAAGTGGCAATAATTATAGTAGGTAACATTTATATAATGCCTACTATGTGCCAGACCATTGTACTAAGCACTTTTTACAAATATTATCTCATTTGATCCTTTGTGATAGCCCTGCGAGGTAGGTGCTATTATTATCCCCATTTTATGGATGAAGGAACTGAGGCAAACAGGTTAAGTGACTGACTCCACACAACTAATAAGGGTCTGAGGCCTTATTTGAGCTGATTCCAGGCCCAGTGCTCTCTGTACCATGGCACCACCTAGCTGCCCAAGAGATAATAGGGTGACAATTGGTAGAGGGAGCTTTCTCAATGAAGAGTTTTCTACAATGTGAAATTGTAGGTCTGGGTCAAAAAAAATTGTTAGTCAAAAATTTTAGAATTTTCCAAATAGATAATTGCTAATGATAAATCAAATTATTCATGTTATATAGGAAAAGAATTATTGAAGTGGATAGTGATTAGAAGAACTTATATTTGCTTATGTGTAAATTGAATTTATTGAATTGTTTTATTATTTTAATTGCACTTCGTATTGTGCTTTCTACATTTTTGTTTGTTTTCTCTCTTTCTCTTTTTCTGTCTCTCCCCACCCTTCCCTCTTTTTACTCCTTCTATTCTCTCCTCTCTGTCTTCTCTCTCCTTTCCCCTTTCCTCTGAATCTGTTATGAATCTAAATTACTGGGTTTGGATCCAAATATCAGTGGAAGCTGGATGAATTGTTTCTTTAAAAGACCAGATAGTTGCTCAGTGAATGGCTGGACCAAAATATTAATGAATTTGTTATCATGTTCCTTTAGTGATATGGTTTGGTCATTGTGCTGTTTAACATTTTTAATAATTCCTTGGATAAAGGCCTAGATAGTATGGTTATAAAATTTTCATTTTACACAAAATCATGGGGGCATGGGATAGGATCTAGAAAGATTTTGACAGGTTAAAACAATGGACAGATTTTAATAAGACTGAATTTAATAAGGATAAATATTTGGGTGAGTGATTTTTTTTTAAAACTCATGTAGGACTTTATAAGGGTTTGGAGAGAGTCATTTGAAAAAGATCTAGAATTTTTAGTGGACTACAAGCTCAATAGGGGCTGAATGTGTTGTTGCAGCATTAGGTTACATTATGAATGATGTAAGTAAGTATGTAAGTATGTAAGACTGAGAATACTGTAATCTATACTGGTCAGTCTACCTCTATAGTGTATTGCCTTAAATTAGGGGTGCCATATCTTTGGATAGATATTAATAAGCTAGAGTCTGATCATGATTTGAAGGGTCTCAAAACACTGTCATTGAAAATTGTTTGAAGGAGCTAGAGGTGTTTTTTGTGGAAAACAGTAATTGGGACATTTTTGGGGTAGTGAGAGGAAGATCAACTTCTTTATTGATTTGAAGGACTATCATGTGGAAGGATTATATTTGTTCTGATGGTCTCATTACAATGCATATATAGAATTAGCTGGGGGATACATTTCACCCCAAAGTAAGGAAACATTAGCAGAGCTCTCCAAACATTAGTCCAGGCTCTCTGGACCCTCTGGGCGGGAGTGGATTCTGTCTCATCGAAGGTCTTTAAGCAGTAGTTGATTAACTCTTGTCAAGCATATTGTTAAAGACTGTCCTATTCAAGTACGGGTTGGACTAAGTGACATCTAGGAATGTTTACAACTCTGAGGTTCTGTAATTGGTTCTTTAATGCTTTGGATTAAGGAAAATCCTTCTTTAAATATTAGTATGGATAAAGAATGGTTAGGTGGTATTATTGATTGCATTAATCAATATTTTTGTTTTCGTTGTTTAGTCATTCAGTTGTGTTTGACTCTGTGACTTTGTGGAGCATATTGTCCATAGGGTTTTCATGGCAAGGACACTGGTGTGGTTTGCTATTTCCTTCTCCAGTGGATTAAGGCAGACAGAGTTTAGTTAAGTGCCTTGCTCAGGGTCATACAGCTAGTAAATGTCTGAGACCAGATTTGAACTCAGGTCTTCCTCACTCCAGGAGGCCCAGCACTCTATCCATTGAGCCACCTACCTACCTCCTATTAAGGAATATATTATCTATATATACTAAAACAAACTGATCAGTACATTGTAGTTCTGGAATTTCAGACAGTATTGTCAGAAAGGACCAACTATCCTGATTCTTGTTAATTATTTTTTCTCAACACTGTACCCTAACCCACTCCTCACCCTCACCCCACCAGGAATCATTTTCTCTCTATCACTTATCACGTATGGACCACTTATACTTTTTATGCCTTTGGAAAGAGAACAAGGCAGCAGAAGAACTTGTCTCCCTTGTTTTCTCTTGCTCACTATTGGCTTTTCTACTTTGCCCATAAAAGTCTAAAGCACATGGGTAAATTTCCCTTCAATGTTTGAAGTATAGAGCAGTTTTTAGCTGATAGTAATTCCTTTAGTATCTTTACTCAGTTTAGTACTTCAAGCATGCTATTTTGTTGGTGTTAATTTGAACTCTGTCAGGGTATATCAACCCTTTTGGATGGTTTCATTAGTTACTTTGATTGGAAAAAAATCACTCAGTGACTGTTCATAACTGGTGATGATTCTCTTGCACTTGACCAAAATGCTAAATGTTTTTTTTACTTATGTGTAAAAAAAATAATATTGAAATATACTCTGCAGTTTTAGACTCAAGCCTGCCAAAAACAATTTAATTTAATGTTAATTGATATTCAGGCCATTTTTGGCTTGGAGAGATGTTCAAACTAGCATGCTCCCCCATGCTTCCTCACTTTTCTCACTGCCTTAAGAGAATTTAATCCTTGGGTGCAGGGGTGTGCTGCAGCCAGCTCATGAAGGGTTTGGAGTGCAGATTGTTGTATATTCATTGTGAACTTTTTTTATTGTTTTGTTAATTGTGTATATTTAAGAAAGCAGTGCAGCAAATGTTAATGCAGATTAAACAAAAAAGTATGTCATGTGTTTTCATAACCTCTTGTTAAACATTTATCAGTATATCCCTGTTCTCAGGTAATATAGGAATTTTGAACGAGGGGGAAAATGATTACAAATATATAAAAATACAGTTTGAGCTAATGTTCTGGACTTGAGTAACTTAGTTACCACCTGATTGCTCCTGAGTTAAATCTGGAGTAGTACCTCTTCTCTTTCATCATTATCTTAATCCATTCTTAATAAAAAAGGATCTATGAGTCCTACCTAGTACCAGGTCTGTAAAGTGATATGCCAAGTAAGACCTGAAGAACTATTTCCATTTGTTGGTACATCTTCAGCTTTAATCTCCTAAGGCTTACAATAGTTATTTCAGTTAATTGGATCCACAAACTGGCTACTGGTAATGATAAAACTAGTATTTGTAACAGTAGGCAAAAGAGAGGGTTGATTATTCATTTTATTACGTGCCTTATATCATCTTGCTTTAGTACATCTTTATGCATGTAAAGATTATTTATGTACTATAATTGTTAATATTCATTATAAATATTATGATAGGATAGTTGGTTAATAGATTGGATTCTTCAGCTTTCTGTTATAACAGACCATAAACTGTTTATGTCAAGATCCTGTTTTCCTTAAACTTTAGTGTGTGAAGCAGAGATTCTTATAAAATGGTAATAAATGATGTTACATTATTTCTGAATATAGAACTACCTTAAAAGAACATCTGAGGATTCATAGTGGAGAAAAACCACATCTGTGTAGTATTTGTGGGCAGAGTTTTCGCCATGGGAGCTCATACAGGTAATGTAAAGCCAACTTTTAATGTATATAGCAAAATGAAATTGTCACTCATCGGGGTGTGTGTGTGTATTTATGTGTATATATCTTTTTATTGTGCTAACTGCAGCAAAAACCATTTCTTGAGTACTGTATGAGATATAACTGTCCTAGTTGTGTACACAGGTTTATAAAGGTGGATCAGTCTTGTTTCGTAACTTTGCAGCTGTTGATATTATAGCTATCCTTAAATATAATTTATGAGATATTTTCACATCAAGAACCTACTGTGCTGCACTTCTGTGCTGTTCTAGGTAAATTATACTTAAATACCTGTGCATATCGATACACATAGATATACACACACACATATATATATATATAATATGTATATACATACATCTGTATAGATATGCATAGTTAATAAAGCTTTCTAACGTAAAGTAAACTTAATAAATCTATGTTGGAGTTTCCATGTTCTTTTTCTCTGGTTTTTACTTAGTAAATAATGTTGCATTCTAAGGAATTTTCTCCATTCTCTTAATTTCAGAAAATTATGCCTTGTTTAATCAAAATCCATCTGCCTTTTTCATAAGGCTAATCACTTACTATATTTGTAATTCATTTGTATGAGGGACTTTTAGGGAAGGTGAGGAATGGTGGTAAACAGCTAGAAGAAATTTGAAGATAAATACATATCTGTGCTTTACTTTTTTTTTTGTTTACTTTGTTGTAAGAAGTGTAAGTCAACGTTGTAAAATTTTTTTCCTTTTTATCATCTCTGAATTTCATCCAATTTAAGGAAAATAAATATGGTGTGGTTTCAGTTATTTTATCCATTCATTTTATTATTTTTTGTGCCAAAAGTAGCAAAAAACTATTTATTCTAAGCAATCTATCTAATAGGAGTTAGTCTTTCTTTTCTTCCCATAAATCACGTTTGTAATAAAGCTCCTCAGATTTTCTGGAATCTATCCTAGCATGTGTATAAAATAAGCTATATGAAATTATTTTCATAAAGATAAATACTTGGGGATGGGGAGGGATACATGGGATACTATGATGATGTAACAAATAGAAACTATCCATAAAAACTTATTTTAAAAAAAACCATAACTACTAGTAAAACATACAGTTGATTTTAAAGGGAAGAGGAATGATCATTTTCTATATTATCCAAAAGAAATAACCTCAGAATTTTTTACTTTATCATTTGGCATGTAATATACTATGCGGCTCATATATTTACTCATTCTGACTCCTAAGCAAATCTTTTCATGGTTCAGTTCTGCTTCTGGTCATCCTTAGACCTGGTGGTAAGGAGTAGCCATTTTAAAAAGCTTGGTGGCCAGGGTAAAGTAACCCAGGAAAAGTAGTAGGGGAACATGTAGGGAAAAAGATAGCAGCTTTGTACCTTATTGTGTTATAGTGGGGAGAATACCATGAATCATAGATACAAAACTGATAATTTGTGTATATGTGAGAAAAAATATTATTCAGAGCTCATTGTTTTTTTTATTCTCACACCAATATAAATTCCTCTCAATATTCATCTTTATATTTAGACTTCATTTGCGAGTCCATCATGATGATAAGAGATATGAATGTGATGAATGTGGAAAAACATTTATTCGTCATGACCATCTTACAAAACACAAAAAAATACATTCAGGTAGGCAGTATCTTGTAATAATGATTTTGAAAAAAATTTATGACAGATAAAAGGGAAATAATATTATGATTATGTATTCATAATGACTCATTTCAAAAATTTGTATTTTAAATTTATATTGAAGCTTTCTTGAATATGGACTCTTATCTATTTGAAATGATGTTTTAGTATTAAAAGAAAATCTGTTCTGGACATTGATGTTTCATGTATTCTACAGCGTTAAGTGAAATACCTGCAATTGGTGATGTCTTACGTGGAAAGGCCAAGATTGTATTTCACCCTTTGATATGTTGGAGGGATAATTGAGTTCTAGGAGAAATGGGGAGGAGGGTAAGGCATTTAAGATTTTCATGTCATAGTGAGTGTTTGAAGCCCTCTTCGTGGAAAAGGGTTCTTTTGTAGTAACCCTGATCAATTTCAGATCTTCACACTGTATTTATAATTTTCAAACTCTGGGGATTTCTCTCGTATTTTCCTCTCAGATTGATGTTCAGGAAGTGCTAAGAGAGCCAACTCTGTGTGTACAGTAATGGGAGAGAGCCAGCTATGAGCACAGTAGAACAGGTGATTATTATTATTATAAACATAATGTACATGTCAAATATGCTATAATCAATAGTTATTCCATAGAACATTTCCATGAGGTAGGTTGCTATTGTTATTATCACCACTTATCAGAGATGTTAAGGAATTGGTGATTTCTTCATGCATTTATAGTGGTAGCCCTAGGGTTTGATTTCTCAATTCTTAATGCTATCTTGTGCATTTGGGTCAGGCATGAGTTTTGAAAACCATTAGGCCTTAAAGTATTAAGAAGGCAAAGATATCTAGAGTTTAATTTCTATTTGTATTTTGGCTCATTGGGAATGTAAGAAATCCCCAAGGGTGAAAAATCATTTTAAAATTAGAATACAAAGATCTGAAAATGTTCAGGTCCCCATTTAAAATTATATAGTTTCTTCTTATGGTGTTAATTTACATTTTCTGGTTCTGGATAACTTCAAAAATATTCATAGGGGTGGAAAACTGAGTTTTGAAGTAATCTGAGTTATCTTACTCCATTACTTTAAAAGATGATATTTGAAGTCTCCAACAAGAGGCTGCATCTTCTTCTCCAAGTGGGGAGAAGACTCATAACAAGGAAAATAAGCATAAACTCTCAGAAGGGAGGAGTAGAAGGGAGCATATCCCAAAATCAGAGGTGGCTGAAATTCTGATGCTTTATTTAATTCCTGGCATCTTTCTCATCAACATTGTGATTTTTAAAAAAAGCAAACTATTTCTGAAAGAACTAAAATATTTACTGCATTGTAATTAGGATTTTGTTTGACTCCTTATTTCAAGGTGAAAAAGCTCATCAGTGTGAAGAATGTGGAAAATGTTTTGGCCGCAGGGATCACCTCACTGTTCATTATAAAAGTGTTCACCTTGGTGAGAAAGTGTGGCAAAAGTAAGTAAATATCCTCAGCTTTTCACATTGGTCACATTAGGTAAGTCATTAATTTTGTTTATTCAGTGACCAATTATCTAGTTGAAATCTTATTCTTTCTTTTAAACCTAGATCAGGTGACACCTCTTTGATGATATCTGCCCTACTTTTTTTCTCCCTCACTGTCCCCTAGCTAAAAGTTATCCATGTTTCCTCATATCTCTCATGGTACTCTGATCTTTCCTATCTATTAGTCATTTGAATATTATAGTTATTTGTGTATGCTTCAACCATCTATTGAGATTGTAAGTCCCTTAAGGGCATGTTTTGTTTCTCATCTTCGTATCCCCAGAACCTAGCACAATACCTTGTATATTCTAATAAATATTTGTTAAATTAAATTGTTTTTTCATAAAACTACTTATTAGCAGAAATTTAAAACATTAAGTATCTGCTGTGTGCAAAGCACAGTATATGTAAGTGCTTTAAGGGAAATAATGAAGATCAATAGGATACATTCAGTAGTTTATAGTCTTAATAGAAGAGAAAAAATATATATGATTATAATATAATCCAGAACAAAAATTTATAAGAAGTAAAAACTAAAGAAAATAAAAGGTAAGACCTGAGCAAGACAAAGGGCAATTAGAGAAGAGTTGTAATGTGGTTGGGATCTTTAATATGTGATGAAGCATCTAACCAGTTATAGCAGTTGGAGGTGAGGGTGAGGGCATTTAGGACACAAATTGTAGGACTTCACAAGTTGGAAAATAGGCCAGTTTGACTGAACTTATTTTAAAAATGGATAGGAAAGAAAGAGGAATCAAGTTTGTCAATCTTTTTTTCTGCTTGTTTTATTTATAATTTTTTTTTTGATATGAGATTCTTTATTAAATTTTTTTGAGTTACATCTTTTCTCCCCGTCTTTCCCCC